>BLSH010345484.1:1001675-1024337 GCA_018402905.1 Glandirana rugosa | reverse complement strand
TGGACCTTATTTACTACAACTCAACTAAATTCCGACCAAAATAGTAGACAGACCACACAAATATGGGAATCGCTTCTCACTGGGTACACCACATTCTAGGACATCAGCCTCACGTGCACACAATTGTAGCAAACCTTCGAAAGGTGGTGAGTAGACATAAGGTAACTAATGGTAGTGTAACTAACCAGTATGCCCTGAGAAAAATACTTCAGTCGGTTCAAACGAGACACACCACCACTCATCACAACTCGCTTGGGCCTGACATTGCAAGCCCAGGCATGGCTTGAAATCCCACAGGCACCGTGCCTCCCGAACGATTTTTGAAATGTCCGGGTCCGGGTCCGTGCCACGGACACCCTAAAGTTCGGTACGGACCCGAACGTTACAGTCCGGGTTCGCTCAACACTACTCACCACCACACAGAGCAAACTTGGCTGACTTCATAAAAAGAGTCCCGTATGACCAATCAATGTGATGGTAATCAATGGAATACAGATGAGTGGTGGAAAGCTTCCAAACGATGTTAACACACGTGCACTCCGACTACAGGATCTTACACCACATGGGTCACTCTTCGCTAAGGGTATAAACACACCAGACAGATGATAAAACCAGCCTTAAATCAACTCAACATCATTTATTCCAGGTTAAGATTTCTCAATCCATCACTGGCAACTCCTTTTCTAGGAAGTCTTCCAGGCCAGCATCTGAGAGATAGGACTCCTCCCACCTCATTGCTGCACTGTTTCTCCTAGTCCTGTGATTCCTTCACATTTGTTGTTGGCTTCTGTGCTCACCTATGGGCGTCACCTGCTATTCTATGGATTTATATTTTTCTTCCCTTCCATCACTTCCTGGAAGACTAGTTTCCTGCAAATTAATGCATGCGAGGTGAAACAAAACGTCCATCGATCACCCATTCCACCCCTCTGCTCAAGCCACTGTGGCTGAGCAATTGTCCCAACCAGAAAATGGACACGGGAAAGGGCATTAGCATTAGCCTGGGGCGGGGCTGTGATGTGAAGCCCCGTCCCAGGATGTGACATCATGAAGGCGGGGCTCAGGATGATGACAGCGTGTGGCCCCGCCCCATGCCAATATAAGGCAACCGAGCAGCACGGACCAGGCATTCAAGTGGAAGACATTGACGAGTCAACATCTCCAGAAGAGAAGAGTAGAAGAATAAGAAGAAGGAGAAGAAGAAGAAGAAGAAGAAGGGGAAGCTAGCCGAGGAGACAGCGGCAAAAGAGCAGAATACAGAAGATGCCTCAAAAGACAGAAACTCCGCAGAAGACCCCTCAGAAGACCCAGCAAAAGAGCCAAAGACGAGAGAGAAGATAGGGGAGAAGACGCCGGAGCTGATTTAATAAAATATTTTAAAAAGCTGTGTAGTGTGTTTTTTTTGTACACTTCTTTTGCAGGTAAATGGGTAGGGGTACAATGTACCCCATACTCATTTACATAAGGTGGGGGGCCGGCATCTGGGGGCCCCTTATTAAAATGCACCATATTCAAGCAATGTGTAAAGAAGAAGCCTTGGGGGGTGTTTACCAAGCCGGACAACTTCTAATATGCCTCAGAAAACAGACTCCGGCTAGTAATAAAAACCTGAATTTCCACCTAAAATTCCTCACCACTGAAAAATACACATGTATACACCATTACACATGTGTACACATACACATACACCATTTAAAATATGTGGACAATATACAACGAAGATCCCACTAGGAACAGTGTCATGAATATTGATGTACAACCTCCATGGTCCATAATATGATAAGAGGGAGCTAGGGAGTTTTTGTTTATGTATTTATGATAATATTATGATAATATTTTAATAAGAACCACACCATCTCCGCATATATATATATATATATAAAAGTGTATGATTATAAGACTATAACCTCATGTATCATATCCCATTAAATGGATTCAAGTCATGATTTGATTGTCTGCCAGCATAATAATAATCTTGTTATGTAGTATGTATTTAATCTGATTAGAAATACCCTATATGTAGAAATAGTTTAATTATTGTGTTTAGCTATTGCAAGGACTAACATCAATTGTAGAGCTTTAAGGACACTGCCACTCGCTGTTTCTTCTTTTTCGTTCAAAGATTTTTATTGAGATTTTAAACAGATAACACCATGGAATAGAAGTCAACAATAACCACAAACACATTGGCATATGAAGTAGAATATGTCAAGACCTCGCAGGGCCATAAATGTGTCAGCAATCAAGGCAAAAAACAGGATCACAAATAGGTAAGCTATACCTTCTGGAGGAAGCATCTATACACTTCTTCTTTTGCCCACCCCTAAAGGAGAACCCCCAGCTCCACCCCCATTGGGAACAAGCTGTGGGCTGAGGAGTTCCAACTGTTTAAAAACTAGTAAAAAAAAAGAAATAGACCTCCCCCCTGCGCCTATAGATATTTAATACCGGTTTTATACTACTGAGAGCAACCTGAGTGCCTATATCAGCTCCCCTGTATCTTCTTTTTAAGGGCTTTGTTTGCCCATTTTTATTAAAAGAAAGTTCAAACACAAAAAAATGAGTTTCCCTCCCAGGGGTTTTCAGCATTCTTTTTGCCATCAACATAAACAACATTCAGCCATTTTGGCTCTCACTTGCGGCACTGCCGCTCTGGCCTTACTCTCCAGGCCCTTGTCTGTCTCCTACAGACTGTTCATCGACCAGCACTCCTGGGCCAGACTTTCTGTCGTCCTGGGTGGAGCCCAGAACAATGGTCAGGCTATTACTAAAAGCCCAGCACACATCTGACCAATTAGTATGCTGGTCATTCTGAATACTTGGATCCAGGATTGGAGATTTCATCCCACCCGGATCACTTTGAAATCTCCAGGCTCCAGGTCCAAAAATGACCTTTAGAACATACTGAGGAAACTGAAATGCCAGTGTCCTCTTTATGTCACAAGCTCCCTAGAGCCCCTCAACCCATTTGGTTGAGAATTCTGGGTCAGAACCTCCTTCTAGACCCCGGCAGGGCAACACTTTGCCACAATATATATACTATAACCATATATATATCCATATAGTTTTCATAATATATATGTTTGAAATATTGCTGCGTTAGAAATGTCTACTCATCTGATGGTGTTACCAGATCTCCTAAACATTACAGATATATATTAGAAATATGATATGGCCATGCCTGTACAATGAGAAAATGGACATTCTTATAACAAAGTATTCATGAGAATAATTTAGAACAAATATATCCCTTGTCTTAGAATGACAATTGGTGGCTAAGAGAGGCAATATCTAAACAATTAACGGAAGTAATATTTATCCACATAAAATGAAGTTCCACCTTCTGGGCTAGGCTTATTAAACTTTTTATGATCTTATTGTCCAGAATGGTATATAGGACTAGGAGAAGAAGCCATTGGGGAGACACACACTTCATTCACGGTACACACTTCACTTCAGGCACTACTCTCCACAACACACTTCACACTTCATACAGTCATCATGACGCCACAAAATTTGACACTTTGAGGGTGCAAAGACGCAGTTCCACCTTGACGAGATCCCATTTTGGGAAAGGCAGCCATTTTAGGGGACTCTGGTAATGACCATTGTAAGCCAGCAGCCATTTTCGAAGGCTAATTATGTTACATTGATCTTTTCCTGGTTCATTGATTATTTGAATATACCTATTATTGATTTCTCATGATATTTAGATTGTTCTTCCCATTTTAGATTTTTCTTTAACTTTATTTTTGTTTTTCCAATTTTTATCATCATTTGTTTGGCGCTATAGTAGCGTACCATTTGTTTTATTTTACATAGTTTAAGCCTTACTCTTCCTGCAGGAGAGTGACTGTTAGGCTGCGGAAATCCCAGACTATTGTCTGATACGGTAATTAATGATACATACATGGTTATTTTGTCCACGGTGAGAAATTACTCCTTTTGTTCCATTCATATTGCATAGCAAAAGCCATTAGTGAGTGCTGCACAATAATTTTGTATTTTATGTAAGATTTTATTTATGTCCATGCATAAATCTAACTATTTATTATGAATACATGTCTAGTAAATAAATATTCCATATTTAGTCTGTATTCATATAGATCTGTGTTTTTTAAAAGAAATTTGATTGGTGAAAACTACTCAATACATCTTTCATTCAGGCAATTCCTGACGTCAAATGCACAACAATATACACTGTAGCTGAAAAGCCGATCCATACATTTGTGTTCTCCTGACTTAACTACTGCAGTGCTCTACTCGTTGGTGTACCTAAATTCACTATTAATCGATTTCAATATGTTCAAAATTCTGCAGTCAGAATCCTGACTAGGTCTGGTACAAGTGATCATTTTACCCCCATACTGGAGTCTTTGCACTGGCTTCTGGCTATAAGGCTCTTCATGGTTTGGCACCCCATTATCTCTCTGAATGTTTATCAACTTACTACACCCCTGGTAACTTCCGCTTATCAAATTCTGGTCTTCTGTGTGTTCCCCCTACTCACCTACACTCGATGGGAGACAGAGCTTTCTCCTGCTATGATCCAAAACTCTGGAATTCACTTCCAAAGAACATTAGACAGTCATCTTCTCTAAACTCATTTAAATCAAATCTTTAGACAAGCTTTCACATAATCGCCCCTTTTTTCCTTTATGTCCTCTGTATTTCTTGTGTTTTTCTTGTAAAGCACTTTGAGAAGCTACCTTTAAAGGCGCTATATAAAATAAAGTTTATTATTATTATAACACAACATATATACCGTAAAACCCCTCCCATCATTACCATTCGCATGTCATAACATCAATAAAAGCAAAATTCAAAGTTCCCCCTAATAACAATAATAGGCAAATGTCAACATTTGGGGGAACAGAAATACAACAGCAAAACTACATACATAAATACAGGAAAAAGCCAAATCTAGTCACTAAAGCCAAAAAAAAAAAGAGAAAAAAAGAAAAAATGTATACAGGAAAAATATTTGTATGCGCTTTATCAACATAATTTGTTGTTTAATTATATATATTTGTGCTTCCTATTTATCATTTCAGTCATTGGTTCACTTTTACTACTCTGCTTTGTCAATGGACAAAGCTTCATGTAGCTTTTCCATATAAATGGTTTTCTAACAGCTGTCAGTGAAAATACTAATCACACTGTTTGACAGCCACTTAAAACAGTTCAGATCTGCACACAATAACACAATAAAACCCCCTTAAACATTTTTAGAGCCCCATGCACATACATACAAACATATTCATCAGCTTTGCCTATGCAGAAAAATGAAAACTGCACTGCACTTTAGGCATCACTGCGCACGCCAGAGCAAGAGCAATTATTCTAGGGCCCTCATTCCTAGTTAACTCTAAGCTGGTGACCTGTAAAGGCTTTTAAAGCATCACCAATTGTCAATTTTATGTACTGAAGTTTGTTGCTGTTTCATGGGCACGTACGTGCATTTATGGCTTGGCGGGTTTTATATTGCTTTACTCGATGCAATATATTGCATTTGTTTGCACTAAAATTGACTTTAGTGTATTTTTTACTGAAAATATAGGTTTGAAAAATGCGTGCTAATGTCATGTGATATAATAGGTTGCATCTATCAACATTTATTCTCCAGTGTCTCTGTTTTCAGGAAATAAAAGTTTGAGGCTTTCAACTAATCTTCAGGTCTAAAATTTGCATTTTAACATGTTTACAAAAATGGCTCTGAGATTGAAGGTGTCAGTGATTGCAGCCTACATTCCAACTCAGTGTAATGTACTGCATAGTGCAAAGTCACTTATTGCAACCACACAAGCCTAAAGCCCTGTAAACAGGATGCAAATTTTGGATGTGAATTCTTGGACGACGATCGATCATCTGAAATTTGTACTGTTAGTATGCTCCTTTCAACAGCTGATGTTGATTTTTTGGATGATGAAAGCTGGATGTGTAGACTAGAAAAAAAATTTTCGTACAGCAAGGCAACGTCTGATTTCCGTATCATTAGTAATTTTTTTGTACGAAAAAAATCATACAATCAAGACTACGCATGCTCAGAAACAAAAAAGTACATTCAAAGCTATTCAACACATTTCGTCACTTCTGACGTTGAATTTGGTCATACGAAAATGTTTGTATCGTTAGTAAGCTCTTCACTTTCGACATGAGACTAGGATCCAACAAAAAGCAGACGTTCTGTTGTCCGAAAATCTAAGCGTGTGTGCGAGGCTCTATTTTGTGTTCTCCCTTCCCAAGTGGTATTTTTTTTATGCTAACCTTTTAGTCTTTAACCACTTCAGATCCGCGATATAGCCGATTGACGGCTACAGCGTGGATCTGAATTGCCTGCACACTCCAGACGCACTCTCGCAGCTGCCAGTGGTGCGCGTGTGTGCCCGCCGCACGCTGCATGAGTGTGCCCATGGGACGGGAGGACTCGATGTCCGCCGGAGACCCGCGATCCCTTCACAGGGAGCCAGAATGGGGAACCGCCAATGTAAACACGGCGGTTCCCCGCTCTGTGAGGGGGGGCATGACAGATCTACTGATCCCTATGATCTGGATCAGTTAGAGCTGTTATGTCCCCGCCCCCATACAGTTAGGACACACCCAGGGAACACTTTTAACCCCTTCACTGCATCCTTAGTGTTAACCCCTTCACTGCCAATGACATGTATACAGTAATCTGGTGTCTATTTTTAGATATAAGGATCTAAGGATTTTAGGTATAAATGTCATTGGTCCCAAAAAAGTGTCAAAAATATCTGACATGTACGCCGCAATATCGAAAGTCCCGATAAAAGTCGCAGATCATTGCCATTACCAGTAAAAAAAACAAAAAATAATAAAAGCGCCATAAACCAATTTCCATAGTTTGTAGGCGCTATAACTTTTGCGCAACCCAATCAATATACACTTATTGCGATTTTTTTTTAACAAAAATATGTAGAAGAATATATATCAGCCTAAACTGATGAATACTTTTTTTTTTGGATATGTATTATAGCAAAAAGTAAAAAAAAAATTTCTTTTTTCAAAAGTGTTGCTCTTTTTTTGTTTATAGCACAAATAATAAAAACTGCAGAGGTGATCAAATACCACCAAAAGAAAGCTCAATTTGTGAGAAAAAAGGACATCAATTTTGTTTGGGTACAACGTTGCATGACCGCGCAATTGTCATTCAAAGAGTGACAGCGCTGAAAACTGAAAATTGGTCTTGGGCAGGAGGGGGGTTTAAGTGCCCAGTAAGCAAGTGGTTAAATAGGTTTTCTCCCAGGAGTCTTGATGACCTCAGCACCGCTCTCCGCATACTTTTGCCAAACTTGAGTTTTGCATTTTGCAATATTAATTTAAATTGAGTACTCACTGAAAATATAATTAGCCTATTTAAGTGCTAATTTTTAGCGAAGTAGCTGACAGCAACCAATCAGAATTTACACTACTTAAATCAGACTACTACAAGATGGGCTCTGATTTCCTCATGCACTTAATAATAATTCTTTATTGAATACGGCCAATAATTGTTTACATTTCAAAATAAACATCAGAGTAAATTGCACTTTATTAAAGCAGCATTAAATTCAAAACCAAAGTGTAATATATTGCAGCTTACCAATAATTAGATGTGGTAGCTGCATTATATTCTTTTTAGGCTTTACTCCCTCTGTTTCTAGCTGGTGATCTGGCCAGTAACACACCTCCTATGTTAGAGTGCCCCCACTCTGGATGAAGGAGCACAGGGGCACCTTTGGGCAGCAGCATTGCCAGTCTGGAGGGGAGGGGAGTGTTAGACTGACTAGCAGATTAAGATACAATAAGAAATTGAAGCCAAACTTAAGCTAACATGTGATAAGCAGTTACAGCAACAGATTTATTTCCTTTTGGGATAAAGGCTTTAAATAAATAAATAGAATCTGACAATTTTAAGAACCCTGACAGTGGTAAATGTTTTGCCTCATCCTTCTAACTGCTACATTGGCAAGAGAGCTTGTTCTTTTGAAAAAACAGCAGAGTACTGGTCAGATTACCAACTGAAACTAAGGGAGAGAAAAAAAACAAATGCAGCCATCACATCCAAGAATTAGTAAGCTGCAATGTAATAAATGTTTGCTGTCGGGTTTAATACCACTTTATGTATCCCCAAACGTGAAATATTTAGAAGCTATACTAACTATTGTCAATGTCATGCAAGGCAAAATAGACTATGTAAATAATATATGCTGGAACAGCTCTGTTTAAGAGATGACTATGAATCCATTTAACACACTAAAAAGAAATGTTTAGCATCACCTTTCCATGAAATTGTTTAACAGGAATACATTTTGCATGACAGAATTCAACACACACCTCAGGACACATTCGTTCCTGCCAGAATATTGTCCTTTTCGGTCTGCTGTTACAATTTGTTTTAACAAGACATTAAAGGACTGTGAATGTTTTTTTTCTTACCGAAGGTGAGACACACTTATGTTACCTATACAACATACTTACAGACACACATTTACTTCAATAAAATCTTGTTCTGCTCTGCAACAGCAGATCACCATTCTCCACTACTAGAAGAAGTGTCATATATGGATGGATTCTGTTAAAGCGGAGTTCCACTTGTTTGTAAGTTTATTAAAAGTCAGCAGCTACAAAAAGTGTAGCTGCTGACTTTTAATAAACAGCCATTCACCTGTACCACGATCCAGCGATGCAGCCGCCTGAAGCCTCGCTCCTCTCCCCTGCCTCTCCATGGCGCCCGCATTGCAACTGTGGGCACTCGGCTGTTACAGCTTGCAGCTTAACAGCCGTGTGCGCACTGCGCATGTGTGAGTCACGCTGTGCACTCCCAGTAGCCAGTGTGATGTGTCCCAGAAGATTGCAGAGAGGGAGGGGAATAGGAGGAGCTGCCTAAGGGGAGAGGAGGAGTCACCTAGGGGGAGAGGAGGAGTCAAGAGCAGGAAGTGAGAGCTGGGTACCTGTCAAAGCTAGGCACACACTCCCCCCTCCAAAAATGACATGCCAAATGTGGCATGTCAGGGGGTAAGGAGTGCTTAAAGTAATTTTGGGTGGAACTCTGCTTTAACCACTTGCCGACCGCCCGCTGTGGCTTGACGGCGGCAAAGTGGTTAGTTATCACAAACCGGCGTCACCTGACGGCGGCCGCGATAACAAGTATTGTGAGCGCGGGTGTGACGCCAGAGGCGCGCCCGCACGCTCACTGTGTTCCGGGGGGCCAGGGAGCAGGTAGGGTGGACACGATCTCCCCACAGTGAGAGAACGGAGGTCCGTGTATGTAAACATAGATCTCTGTTCTGACAGAGGGGGAAGGGCTGTGATCACAGGCTTCCTGTATATGGAAGCCGTGATCACTCCCCTCCCCCTGCCAGCCCAGCCCCATACAGTTAGAACACAGTGAGGGAACACAGTTAACCCTTAGAGCGCCCCTTCACTGTCAATGGCATTTACACAGTAATCAGTGCATTTTCATAGCACTGATCGCTGTATAAATGCCAATGGTCTTAAAAAAGTGTAAAAAATGTCTGACATGTCTGCCGCAATATCTCAGTACCGCTAAAAATTGCAGATTGCGGCCATTACTAGTAAAATATAAAAAAATAAAGCCCCAGAAATGAATTTTCATGGTTTGGAAACGCGGCAACTTTTGCACAAACCAAGCAATAAACGCTGATTGCAATTTTTTTACCAAAAATATGAGGAAGAATATAAATCGGCCATAACCGATGAAAAAAAAAATTATATTTTTTTTGGATTTGTGTTTTAGCAAAAAGTAAGAAAAATTGTTTTTTTTTGCAAAATTGTTGCTTTTTTTTGTTTATAGCGGTGATCAGAAATGACACAGAGGTGATCAAGTACCACCAAAAGAAAGCTCTATTTGTGGGGAAACAAGGACACAAATTTCGTTTGGGTACAACGTTGCATGACCGCTCAATTGTCAGTTAAAGCAACGCAGTGCCGAATCGCAAAAAGTGCTCTGGTCCTAAGGTGGAAAATCCTTGCGGGGCTGAAGTGGTTAAGTAAAAATTGGTCTTAGAGGTTTTTTTTTAATATGTCAGTGGGTAAGGGCAGGTAGAGTGGGTTGGATCTGAGGTTTATCTTCCCTGGGGATGGGCTTTGAATGACTAAACAAAAAGCTAAATGTATGTTTTATTCTGCAATGTAAGCTGTCCGATTGCAATGACAGAAGTCTTGGCTTAATTTAATATTTTTCTTCTAGTTGATAGGCACATACTGTGTGGCTGATGTATGTCCTTTTGATAAAAATGACTTTCCAAAAGGACCATTGACAGTGAGCATATTATATAATAGAACTCATAGTAGCTTTAAGACAGGGGTGACAGTGATAGTGTCAAGGTAAAGCTTGAAAAGTCATTCAGACAAAAGAAGCTTTTGTGATTTACAATAAAAACACTTGTGATCCCCTCTGGCTGAAAATCACAGGTGGCATGTTTACAGTTTTTCAGATTGTTTTCTGTTGTTGTGCAAATATATTTCAAATTCAGCAGGTAGACATGTTATATTGATTGCTCTGCTTTCTCTATTTTACGCTGTTTCACCAAGGTTGGACTTTTTTTTTTTTGCAAATTGTACAGTAAAGTAACGATTTTGAAAGTTATTGTTTAAGCTTTTAAGACCAAGGACAAAGAACAGAGATTGAAATACCTAATGCTAGCTCTTTTCTTTTCAGCCCTCTTTTCCCTAGGGAGGTCACTAGGACATTTTCTTACAGGCTTAAAACCTATTTGTCCTTATTTGTAAAATAACAATGAGCAATTTCTCCACCACCATGCAAGTGCATAAAAATAACTACCATGGCGTGAAACAAAAAGGTATTGCAGCATCAGATCTCAGAGATGGCACAGCAGCACTGGAGTGTTATTCAAAATGTGAAAGCTTATAGATGAGAATCAGCTGCTTCCCATGTTTCAAAAGATTTACTACATAAAATATAAACTGCATAGACTGGAAATGTACATTTAGAACAGCTCTCTCACTTTCATTTACATTGTTTATAAATCAAGAACAATAAAGTTAATTGAAAATTCCAAAACCCAGGGGACTTTTGATGCGTCAACATGGAAGGACTCCCATGTCGTAAACCCCTGCCTCACTATTGCTTATAGTACTTCTTGGATTGAAATCCAATTAGAAATACAGCAGAATTTGACATAACAATTATAATTTATGGTCATGCTACAATGCCAAATTTCACTAGCAGGTAATACTACAAGTGCCATTTGTAACTGAAACACATGTCAAGGAAAAAATGTAAGTTTAATGAGTAAGAACCTTCTATATTATTATAAAGAGAGGCTCTAAAAATGTTTACAAAAAATTATCTTTAATTCCTTCCTGTTGTCAATCCCTATAGCAACCTTCCTCAGCACCACACCCTGTGCTGGATACATGGATATGTTAACAAATTGTGTTTGGATGCTAGCTTTCCAACCTGACTATCACCGAAAAACCAAGTGTCCACTAACAGTCTCTACTAGGACACAGTAATCACATAAACTTTGGGATCTCAATGACAACATATGCCTATGACCTGCAGATGGCACTGCAATTGCCACTGAAACCGGAATGTTTGCATCTGTTTAATACTGTAATTGTCAAATACAATTAGTGGTAAAAAAAAATATTAACTTAAAAAAATAGAAATAATTTTTATTTATTGTAGATATTATTATTATTATTATTGCATTTGTCAGCCAATAAGTGTTTTGCTTTTATGAAAACAATGTACCAAATAAAATCCTTTTATGAGCTTTAAAAATATGCATCTTGTAAAGCATGCAAATTAGCCAAAGAATTATAAATTTGGCCTGGATATATAGGCATCAATGATCTCTAGTCAAGAAGGATTTAAAGAATTATTCAGTGTACTAAGACCATGGTTGTAGGATTAAAGTGGTTGTAAAGGCACAAGGTTTTTTACTTTTGTGCAGTCTATGCAAGAAGGTAAAAAACATCCGTGTGCAGCAGCTCCCCCAGCCACCCCAATACTTACCGGAGCTCAATCACAGCCAGTGAGCCAATCAGGAGACAGAGGGAGAGGAGCCAAGCCTCGGCTATGTGTGTGAATGGACACACAGAGTCGCGGCACGGCAGTGCGCCTGCTTGGGTGCCCCCAGAGCAAGCTGCTTCCTGTGGTGCACCCGGCAGGAGGGAGAAGCAAGGAGCGCCAGTGTGGGAAGGATCTGGGCTGCTCTGTGCAAAACCATTGCACAGAGCAAGTAAGTATAAAATGTTTGTTATTTAAAAAAACAACGATACTGTTTTAAGAGTGAAGATAATGTACATGAAGGTTTAAGGGGCCATTTTTTAACTTACTCTCTATTACATCAGAATACAGATATGCATTGTGTAATTGTCTTTCTTAGTCCACAGAATTATCATATTTCGCCTGTACAACTCATTCTCCTTTAAAAATATCCACTGATGTTTTCAGTTCAAAGGACTGAACAGTTTCAACTAAATAAACATACTTATATCACAATTAAAACACTACATGTATTCTTTCTAAGCTTTGTGTACTTTAAATTTGCCTTTCAACTGAGAATTCCAGTTCCATTCATTTCTTTAAACACCCATGTGTTGCACTGATGGTATCTAACAGCAATGAAATAGCCAGAGATAGCAGTCAGTTAAAGAATCTATAGCTTGCAATCCCTGGCTGTATATATGGTACCAAACCAGAAGCTCTAGATGTTCAGTTGAGCAACAGAAATAAATTATGATTGATTTGAAAAAAAATCGGGCCTATGTCAATGTGTATTTTCTTATATAAATTAACTTCTATGATTTTTTGGTTTCTATACATAATAAAAGCATGCTCTTGTCTTAAGTGGCTCTACCGGCGTTTATTTCTGAACATTCCTGGCATGTTTGGAAGTATCATTCAGAAAAATAGGGTCTGCAATGCAAGGCAACAGGCAGTGCAGACAATATTCATTTCAGTGTTATGCCGCACAAAACAAATCACTAGTTCTGGGAAAATCTATAGACTTATGATTGTGTTTATATTAACAGAACTAGGGAAAGCTTAAAACTGTATTTCCTCCATAAAAGATAACCATTTCATAACTTTAGTGTTTTTTTAGTTACCCCAGCAAGACTGTTAACATAGTTTTGAAACTGAACAATAAGAAAATATAAAATTACAAAAAATAAAGCAGCCTGGTATTCATTAATACCACTTAAAGACCAGGCCTTTTTCTGACATTTGTTGTTTACAAGTAAAAATCTGGATTTTTTGCTAGAAAATTACTTGGAAACCCCAAACATTATATACTTTTTAACAGAGACCCTAGAGAATAAAATGTCAGTTGTTGCAATATTTTATGTCACACTGTATTTGCACAGCAGTCTTTCAAACACATTTTTTTTTAAATAGCCCAATTTTTTTCTATAATGTAAAAGATGATGTTATGCCAATTAAATAGATAACTAACATGTCATGCTTTAAATTTACGTATGCTCGTGAAATGGCGACAAACTACGGTGCTTAAAAATCTCCATAGGCAATGTTTAAACATTTTTACAGGTTACCTGTTTAGAATTACAGAGGAGGTCTAGTGCTAAAATGATCACACCGATACCTCGCATGTATGGTTTGAACACTGTTTTCATATGTGGGCGTGACTTACGTATGCGTTCACTTCTAAGCACAAGTTCAGAGGGATGGGGCACTTCAAATGTTTTTTTTTTTATTAATTTTACGTTTTATTTTTACACTGTCCCTTTAAATTTTTTTTGTTTATTACTTTTATTCTCGATTGCAAGGAATGTAAACATCCCTTGTAATAGATATAAGGGTGGAGAATGGGCCGCGCTGAAACAAGATCCCTCGTGTGGGGATGTCGTCCGTAGGGAAATATGGGTAAATCCCCAACTCCCAATACCTCTATGGAACGAGATCAGGAGATTCTAGTGGTAGGCCCTCTTGCGGATATAAGCATGGCAGGTCCTCTTTATTAAGAACTGTAATACTCCTGCGCTCAGGTGCAAAGCTCTAGGCAAAGAGGTGTAGCCAACCTTAATTGCCAAAGCAAGGTCTTACTGCCCTCTCAGGACCATCCAAATTCACTGAAAAACAAGAGAAGGGCACACCGACCTAGTGAAATTCCATTTTAGAGTATTTTATTCAAAGATAAAAAGATGTACAAGGTACTCAGAAACATAAGTGGTATACACGCATGTCAGAACAAAATTGCAGATGAGTCGCCCCTGGGACCACTAAAAGATTTCAATGGGGCGAAGGGACCAAATGGTGTCCATACTGGTTTGGCTTATGCATTTCACGCTTCGAGGGAGAACCCTCTTCCTCAGAGCCACAGGTCCTCTTTAGATCTCTCATTTACCTTTACCAGATGGTTTTTCTGGGTTACCATGGGAGACAGGAAGAACAGAAATACAAATATTTTGGCAGGTAAAACTGCTCCCTTATATGCATTTAATCTGCGTATTAGGCTCTTTGCCTTGAAATGCAGCTTTACATTTACCTGTTAGTACTGATGCTTTACATGAAGCATTAAAAATGAAAAAAAATTCTGTAAATAATATGCCTGGGGGATGCCTGAACCTGCTTGTAAAGTGCCACATCTATACAACCTACTACAGCAAAACTGACATTTTTAAAAAACATTCTTTGTAAATTGTGGGTTAATGACTGCTCCTAGCTGCTTACTTCTGCTTGTAAACATAGAAGTTGGGGATTCCAATTATCTATACCAGACCTTTAGCCTAGATGATTGTCTGGTATACATGTTAATAGGGAACACCTCCGAAAAAAAATACAGCATAGGGTCCCCCCTTAAAATACATACAGTATATACATGTGTGCAATATATGTACAATACATTATCCTCAATGAGGGTCGGTTATGAATTTTAAGGGATATTCCCATTGCAAGAATACAAACAAACAAAAAAATGACATGAGGTCCCCCTCAAAACCCATACCAGACATTTATCCGAGCAGGTCGCATGGTTGGCCAGGAATGAGAGGAAAAATGAGCATGCAACAGCTTCTGAGCCACGTGCCCTCAACATTTTCATTTGACCATTTTCCAGACTCAAAACAGCAAAATATAATCTGAACCAGGGGCTCATCCCTTAAAGGGATCAGGTATTTGTTTCAAGCAAACCAATCCTCTTACCACTCAACCAATTCAATTGGTGCTCACATGAAAATAAAGTTTAAAGCTGCAATACAGCTTAGGTCTTGTCTGGTCAGATGCAGTAAAAACCGCAAACAGAATTGTTGGCAAACACAGCACTTAAAGTGATTGTAAAAGGTTCAAATTGTTTTTTTTAAAATAACAAACATGTTATACTTACCTGCTTTTTGCAAGGGTTTTGCACAGAGCAGCACCGATCCTCATCTTCTGGGGTGTCCCGGCGGTGCCCCTGGCTTCTCCCCTTCTTCTGGTGCCCCCCACGGAGAGCCCCAACCATGCAGGTGTGCTCCCGAGTCTCGCTGCTGCGTCCATTGACACAGACAGAGGGACTCAGGCCCCCCAATCCCATGTCACTGGACTGTATTGACAGCAGCGGGAGCCAATGGCTCCTGCTGCTATCAATCTATCCAATGAGGACAGAGACAGTGGCTGGAGCTGCTGAGCTCATGCACATCGCTGGAACAGATGGGCTCAGGTAAGAAAAAGGTGGGGCTCTGGGGACAGCTGCAGCACAGAAGGTTTTTCACCTTAATGCATAAAATGCATTAAGGTGAAAAACCTGGAGACTTTAACATCCCTTTAATAGGAAATAAACCTGTTGAACATGGTTCTGAAATCATATTTATTTGTGGCTTTTACTACCTATGAAGCAAATCAATATGTTAAACTTATTACCTATACTGTTTGTGTTACATGACTGTTTATGTCACATGTAGTAATTCTTAAGCAGTATAATGTCATTTTGCTTATTAAATATACAGTATTGCATGTGATATACTAAACTCCAGAAAGGATGTTAAAAACTTTCAAAGTAAACAACCTATTTGCTTTTAGGCCCCTTTCACACGGCTGTTCCATTCAGGTCCGCCTGTCTGTTTTTCAGGCGGACCCAAATGGACGTTCCATGCACCTCTATTGAGCAACAGATGTTCGCTGACACCCGCCACTCTCCGATCCGATCCTGTACCATAAATCCCGACTGATTGAAACCATATTTTTCCATCCGTCTGGGGATCAGATCGGATGAAAACGGACAGACGATCCATTTTCATCCGATCTCCCATAGAGAAGAGTGGGGCTCTGACAGATTTGTCTCCGCACAGTGAGTGAAGCTGGAGCTGTCATCCGCCGGCTCAGCGGGGATCAGCAGAGCGACACGGCCGTGTGAAAGGGGCCTTAGTTAATCAACCCAAATAAGTAAAGAGATAAGCTGCACAACAACAATGATGTTTTATTTTCTCCTGTGTTAGACTATGTTCATATGATTTTCAAGATAATATCAAGACATAAATTAATTCCATAAGCACATCAGCATTCCATAAATATGATGTTGCTTAAAATACCTCTAGGCAAAATGTTAAAATTTACCACTGAATATGATGAATGCTTAAGAAGCCTGTACATGAACAAGATACCAAAGTAGGTAAAAAATTCTACGTAAAAGCTAATTAGATAATTAAAACAAAACCCAAGATTTCTCTAGCCTTGTGAGGTATATTGTCAACCATAACCTGTCCTGACAATGTCTATGACCCCAACTTAAATATTTCCTACTCACTATGCTAAAGCCAGGGCTTTTCTGTGAAAGTCTAGGTTCCCTTTTCTGGAGTGCCTTTTTCATTTGCTAAATGTGTAACTGCTAGGGTTAAATGACATTATACTGTTGGTATCACTGACATTCTATGGTGTGTCCATGGGTATTTAAAAAGAATAGGTTCCAGAGAACAGTACCAAGATCTAAAGGTAGCATCAGGGATGAGGAGAGATCTTCTCTCAAGATCAACAGCAACAATAGAAACCTAGAAGGGAATCAAACCAAACCTCGCCTAATTTGGAATTGAAAAAATAGAAGAGACTTTTAAAGAGTTTAACTTTAATTGCCCTACTCTACAAAATCAACATTTTCAAGCCACTGAAGTTTAAAAAATGCTATGAAGTACAACAAAACAGAAAACAACATTAACAAGAGGAGATGCTTTGACATGTCTCATAAGACAGCAGCCATTTCATAAAAGAAAGTTAATGCCTTTTCCAACCATGACTCATCCTCTTTCCTCAATGAATAAGTGAAATCATATTCCTGGGATGAACTCCCTGGTCTGATAATCCTTCACATTCATATTAGATAGGAATTGCACAAATCTGTCAGAAAGAATCAGAGACTATAAAAAGCTATCCCATTTCATTAGCACATAAAATAGTTAGGATCTAATGTTATTGTTAAACGAGCTTTTATGTTAAAGTGAGAATGTAATGGATTTCGAGACGTAATTTAGTATATCTTGAAAATGTACGATTATATATTCATTTCTAAGAGCTTGTAATGTATCAGGGCATTTAAAAGAGGGATTGATGTGCTAATGTGAAGTATGGAGCTTGCCGTAGGGTTTGTGTAAGTAAAAAGGAATGAAATGTCTTGTAAGTGTACTAACCAATTCCAATATACTGTAGGGGCTTCTCTGTAGTTCAATGATCTCAGTCTTTTGTAATTAACTCATACTCACCATCATTTATACCTCCTCCTTTTAATTTAAACACAAGAGCTATGATGTAAACAAACATAATTGAATGTAATTATTATCAATTTTAGTTGTCAAGACAAACTTCATTTAGCACCTCATGCTGCCTCTGTATTCACAACAGGATGTATGATTCACATGAATCCACATAATACATGAATACAATGGCCTACAGAGGTGTGAATATTATATTAAGACTATGGTACTTGCAACACTAGAGATACATCTATAAATATTTTAGAGAAGATGCTTTGCCGATAAATAAATATTTTACAATAAAGTAATAATTACATATACAAAGCACATATAACCTAACGTTGGTGCCTCTAGTGTGTGCTTTCTTCCAAATATGCTCCTGTATTTCAATGTATAGATATACTGTAAAGGAGCCCATTAGGCTTATGGCATACAAACAGCTAGGGGACACTGCAAAAATGTTACATTTTCTACCATGAAAACAAGAATGGATGGAGGAATCAGGCTGGAAAACTCTGTAGCAGACTCCACATTGTTCAAGATGTGGCCTATAAAAAGGTCAATCAGAGCAAATCATACCACATATATGGTGAAAACTATCCTCGCCACTTGCTGATGTCTTATTAATAACAAATCAGGCAATACATTTCCCCATAGGCAATCCCTTGGGCTAACATCAGATATTTCTCATTGACTGTCCGTCAGGTTACATAGTTACATAGTTAGTCAGGTTGAAAAAAGACACAAGTCCATCCAGTTCAACCAAAAAAAAAAAACATTTATATATATATATATATATACACATACATATATATACATATATACATACATACACACACATACACACACATATATATACACACACACACAACCAAATAATCCCATATACAATCCTTCACCCACAGTTGATCCAGAGGAAGGCAAAAAACCCCAGCAAAGCATGGATCCAATTTGCTATAATGGGGGGAAAAATTCCTTCCTGATTCCCCGAGAGGCAATCGGATTCACCCTGGATCAACTTTACCTAAACATGTTGGTACCCAGTTATATTATTTACATTAAGGAAAGAATCCAGGCCTTTTTTAAAGCAATCAACTGTGCTGGCCACACTGGAGGTTGAGTCTCCAGTTAGTGCAGCCAACTAAAAGGTAATTAAATAATTAAGCGATCAGAATACATGAAAAGGTACTGTAGGTGAGCACAGTGTCCAAATATCTGTAGCATACTTTATAATTAACTTTTTTTTTTTTTGTGTTCCCACATCTTGACAAAGCAAAGATAAAACACTCACTGGCAAAGTGGTAACCTATTTTGTACTAAACACACCAAGGAACAAGCTTTTATAAGCTACCAAGACAATTCCTTAAAATACACTGATTATCCTTATTGGAGTTTAAATATAGCTAATGGCAGAACCGCATGTGTTTACACAGGCACATAAAACAGTAAAATTAATATTTGCCCACCTCCTCCTAATAGACAAAGTTTTGTTTTTGGAGTTTTACATTTTAAATTTAATTTGATTTTTTTTCTGGTATTATATGTGCCATGACATGTAAACAGGGCTCTCAGAGCTCAGAGTTACTAAAAACATAAAAAAATAAATAAATAAACAGAAGGAAATCTATTTAGTATTTTTGTTGTTTAGATTTGGTTATCAAAAAACTTAAATATAATATTTACTAGTCACTATTAAGTCTATAAGTAAAGATTTCCCACAAAGTAGTACAGCAATTAAACTGGGGAAGCCACTTGGGTGAGTGTTGAAATGTCTTATGCTCAAATCTACATTCTAGAGTAATAAAACTGATTATAGTCACTTTCTACGCATAACTATCAACCATCTTGCTGTCACCACGCCTTCTACAAAGTTCTTTTTTTCTGTCTGCGACCAAATACTTTACCAGTTAATTTAGTGAAAGTGCTCATTTCTGTTCTGTGCTAAACTAAACAGTCAATCAGAATTCAATAAAGACTATGAGGTCAGAAGATCCAGATCTGCCACAATATGGAGAGGCAGATTATATCAACTTCTTGTACATCAAAATTACATTAGTAATCACAACAAATTATGTTTCTATTGTAAACTGTGTTGTTCTATTCATTATATTAGATTACCCTGTGACATAGTTGAACCTCAGAATTCATTATATAGATCTATTTTGCTAAAGAATTATTGATTCCTACAAGCCTAAGCAGCATGCTTCTAAAGGCCATAATATATATATATATATATATATATATATATATTTATTTAGTGAAGGTACTGAAGGAAAAATGTGTGACACATCTAACCAAAGTCCCCTAAGACACATTCTGCAAGTTCTAATGTGACCATGTTTTGTAGTCTAAGTATATCCCTTTGGAACAGGAATTATTATATATAAAAAGTATGACTTGTTAAATATGTTCTACCAAACTTCTGTACTGACACACAATATGTCATTTTAATGCATATACACTTGCCAACATATGCGTAATGCATTCAGGCTTCTCATGGAAAAAATAGATGAACTGAATGAATGAAATGAATATTGTACAATATAAAAGAATTTTAGGAAATTACATTGTACTAATTAGATCTAACTTTACTCTAAGAGGGTGATTTAGCAAAAATGTGACAACCAGCAAACCTGCATTCACATTAAACCATGATCCAGGAAAATGTAAAAAAAAAAAAGTCCAGTGTCACAGTCTTTTCTTGTCCTATTGCAGCCCATCACACCTCTCTTAACACTGTTATATTTGTTATACCTTTTTATATTTGTTATTTGTTTTTAGGAAAGCAAATGACTTATTTTCAACATTTGTCTAGGTAGAGCACATAAAAAGGGTATGTATTGCAATTTCTGAAACGTTGAAGTAAGCCTGTTTAGCAAATTGTGTAAAATGATGATACCGATGTGCAGACATTTCTCTGTGTGTAGTATCCTAAACCCTAGCTATCAAAGTCAGCACTAAGCCCAGTAATGTCTTGAACTAATACCCATCCATCCCCATCATTAACAGTGCAGTGGTACAGACCAAGTGCAAGTGGAGGCTTAAACTGGCCATATACTACTGCATTCTTGAATTAATAATATGCACAAATATTCGTACAAGAATTCATATGAAAATTCTCATCAGTACATTTAACCCCCCTGGTAGTATTCCCGAGTGTGGCTCGGGGTGAATATTCTGTACGAAGAGCGGTAACCCCGAGCCACACTTGGGATTGCATCGCTGGATCCAGGCAGTGTTACTCACCTTGTCCCCTGGATCCAGCAATGTCCCCCCACTGTGTCAGCGGGCTGTATCTATGCCTCTGTGTGCCGGGCTCCATTCCCTGCGAGCGATCGCATCGCACAAGGGCGGAGATCGGTGGCAAATTCAAAAAGTGAAACACAGAGTAAACATACAGTACACTGTATGATATAAGAAGTGGGTATTGTGCTTAGGACTAGTTGTGGTATCCTTTGAGCCCAATGGCTAAGCTGCTGCCCTCCAGTGAATTCCTCCTGATAGGGGGAATGGTGGTGAAAATAAAATAATATCTGGACACTGGTGCTGATTTTCCTTAAAAATATATGAAGTCGTGTGTATAAATAAGTGAGTGAGAGGATGCTCTGTCAAGGGTAAGTGCTATTTATCTGGAAGTGATCCACTCAAAGTGTCACGTGTAATACTATTGTGCATAGTTGCAATGATGTATGTGCTATAACTCAACTGTAGAAGGCTGTGAGCAAGGGACCGTAAAAATTGCTTCCAATAAAATACTAGTGAATTACATTGAGCAAAAGGCAATGTGAACGAAAGTGTATAAATATAGAAAAGACCGATTCTTAAATAAGCAAATGAACAAACTAATAAACCAAATAGACAGGTTCTGTCCCTTAACTGTAATCTGTAAGATTGCATTACTGTATGAAATCATTCCACATCCCCTTTGTCCCTAGTGGTTTGCCCAGTGCCCTGCATGCACTTTTATATTATAAATGTCATTCTTTCTGCCTGGAAACTTGAGAATGTCCATGGCAACCAAAAAGTTTCCCTTTATGTCAAAAGTGTTTTTTGATCAGCTAGAAAACAGCGATAGTAAATAAGAATTATTTGCAGAATTGAATGATACTGATTTTTGGGGAAATTTATCATCAGACACCAAAAGTGACGACAGCGACAATTCTGCAACTGAGCAAATTTCAGTGTTTTGATTTGATTACATTATTGAATACATTTTATTACTATTATGTTATTATTTTTGATAATTATTTATAGGTTTTTATTATATTATAATTTATGATTTCATGTTTCAAACTTTATCATACCCGGGATGTCTACTAGACTCTGGTTTGGACAGATTTAAGTGAGTTATTCCTAAGAATTACAGGCCTACAATATAAAATGCCAAATTTCTATGCAAAACAATGTACCGCTTTTAGACGCAAAAATCTGACATAATAATACCGCCAGGGAGGTTAAAGCTTAACCACTTCCCGACCGCCGTATGCAGAATGACGGCCGGGAAGTGGCTGAGTTATCCTGACTGGACATCATATGACGTCCTCAGGATAACAAGCCGCCGCGCGCCCGGGGGGGCGCGCATTGCGGCGATCGGTGGTGTGGGGGGTCAGTCTGACCCCCCGCAATGCCGATCTCGGTAAAGTGCTTCGATCCGAAGCACTTTACCATGTGACCAGCCATGACCAATCACGGCTGGTCACAGTGTAATACAGGAAAGCCGTTTATCGGCTTTCCTGTACTCAGGTCTGCAGACCTGATGAGGGGAGAGCCGATCGGCTGCATCCCTGACAGGGAGGGTTTGTGCTGATGATTTATCAGCACAGCCCTCCCTCGGATCGCCACCCTTGACCACCAGG
Organism: Glandirana rugosa; assembly: GCA_018402905.1. Taxonomy (NCBI): domain Eukaryota; kingdom Metazoa; phylum Chordata; class Amphibia; order Anura; family Ranidae; genus Glandirana; species Glandirana rugosa. The sequence continues at coordinate 1,001,808 of BLSH010345484.1, read as the reverse complement.
GAGCCTGCCCAGGGACCACCAGGGATGCGCCCACCCAGGACCACCAGGGAGCCGACCAGGGACCACCAGGGAGCCGATCTGGACCACCAGGGAGACCCCCCCTAGACCACCAGGTAAGTGACATACTGCCCAA
>BLSH010345484.1:986203-1001665 GCA_018402905.1 Glandirana rugosa | reverse complement strand
GACTATTCGTCGTGACTGTCCATGACTCTCCACCGTGACTATATGTCGTGACTACCCGTGACTATACGTCGTGACTGCCTGTGACGATTCACCGTGACTACCCGTGATTATCTGTCATGACTAACCGTGAGTATCCGCCGTGACCCGTGACTATCCACCGTGACTACAAGTGACTATCCACCCGTGACCATCCACCCGTGACTATCCCCGTGACCACCCGTGACCACCCGTATATGCAATTATCCCCGAGTAAGGGACCACCAGATCCCACCGTAGACTTCCACCGTGACTCACTTCCACCTGGACTCGTCATACAGTGAATGGACCACCAGATCCCCCCAGAGGGACCACCAGGTCTAGCCGAGGGACCACTCAGGTCCACCTTCACTCAGTGCCACCTTCAGATGCCACCCTAGACCACCAGGGAATGAGCCCCTATTAACGTATATGCCCACCAGTGCCCACCAGTGCCCCTATCAGTGCCCACCTACCAGTGCCCACCTATCAGTGAACATCAGTGCCACCTATCAGTGCCCAGTGCCGCCTATGAGTGCCAATCAGTACTGTCTATTAGTGCCCATCAGTGCCACTTAGCAGTGTCCGTCAGTGCTGCATATCAGTGCCCATCAGTGCTGTATATCAGTGCCACCTCTCAGTACCTGTCAGTGCTGCTTATCAGTGCCGCCTAACAGTGCTCATCATCGCTGCATATAAGTGCCTCATCATTAGTGCCACCTCATCAGTGCCAATCAGTACTGCCATATCAGTGCCCATCAGTGTAACCTCATCAGTGCCCACCAGTGATGGAGAAAATTTACTTATTTACAAAGTTTTGTGACAAAAATAGAGAATTTTTTTTTTTCAAAATTTTCGGTCTTTTTTTATTTGTAGCGCAAAAAATAAAAACCGCAGGGGTGATCAAATACCACCAAAAGAAAGCTCTATTTGTGGGAACAAAATGATAAAAACTTTGTTTGGGTACAGCGTCGCACGACCGCGCAATTGTCATTCAAAGCGCAACAGCACTGAAAACTGAAAATTGGTCTGGTAGTAAAGTGTTCTAAGTGCATAGTATTGAAGTGGTTAATGAATGTTATTTAAAATTATTTAAAAATAGTTTTAAACATTTTGCAGTGAATGGACTTTCCCATGTACATTGCTTTGAGAAAAAATCTATCCTGCTCCTTTAAAGTTTCTTGTCACTGTGATAGGAAATGAACATTGATTTGACCCCACTAAAAATTAGAAAATTGCACAAACATTTTGGAACAAAAATTGTCAAATGAAATTGTACTAATGTATGGCCAGCTTAAGGCAGGCCATGGGTTGCAGGAAAGACATTTGCACAATGTTTCCATCAACACAGACAGTGCTGACAGAGGAATACCTCCTGCCAAGCACTTGTCTTCTCCTGGCGGCGGGGGGGGGTGTGTTTTCACCGCACTATCCCGCTACAAGTTGCCGATTGCTGCCAATGCTAATATATAAAAAAAGTAAATAACAATTCCAGTATGTATACCATAGTTTGTAGATGCTATAACTTCCACACAAACCGATCAATATACACTTATTGGGATTTTTTTTAACAACAACATGTAGTAGAATACATTTTGGACAAAAATTTATGAAGAAATTTGATTTTATTGGATGTTTTATAGTAGAAAGTAGAAAATATATATTCTCTTTCAAATGTCTTTTTTTGTTTATATTGCAAAAAGTTTAAAAACCCAGTGGTGATCAAATACCACCAACAAAAAAGTGTTATTTGTGTGAATGCAATGATATGAATTTCGTTTGGGTACAGCATTGTATGGCCGCACAATTGTCAGTTAAAGTAGCGCAGTGTTGAACTGCAAAAAATGGCCTGGTCAGAAAGGGGGTAAAATCTCCTGTTGGGGATTAGGCTTTTTAAAATACCAGGCTTTTGTTCCCCAATGATGTGCCCATGCCCAGGTGCAGTGTGGAAGATTTAGTTTACTTTACCTGCCAACTGCCCGCAGCCAGTGGCGAGGGGAAGTGGAGAATGTATTACCTCACACCCTCATTACACAGCTCAAATTTTCAATGCTGTGTGACGTCCTTCATGCTGCACCTCATTACATTATAGCCACAATGTGAAGGAAGTACCAGCGTGGCTCTAGACAGTAGCAAGGATGTATTGAGTCAGTGTATTTTGCTGTTTGGCTAAAACTCAGGTTTAACTAAACTGCCTGTAGGCAATATTGCTTACACACTGCAAGAAAGAAAACAAAATGATTACATAATTTGGTTATGATGATGTACCCTATTCACTCAGGTTAACCTATTATATGAGGATCTGCATTAAACCTATTTAGAGTGTTTGTGAAGGCACAAGGTTTTTTACCTTCATGCATTCTATGCATGAAGATAAAAAAGTTCTGAATTCATCAGCCCCCCTTATCCTTATCTGAGCCCCCTCTCGATCCAGTGATGTCCATGAGAGCCTTGCCTCTCTGGAGACTCACACTCACAGCCAGTGAGGCAATCGGGAGACCGAGGGGCTGGGGCAAAGCCACGGTTCCATGTATGAATAGACACACAGAGCAGCGGCTTGGCTCAGGTGCCCCCATAGCAAGCTGCTTGCTGTGGGGGCACCGGACAGGAGGGAGGAGTCAGGAGTACTGGCGTGGGGCCCGAGAAGAGAAGGATCCATCTTTATTATTTTAAGTTGTTGCTTGAAGTATGTTATCACCAAATCTGTTCCAAGCCTTTGTGAATTGCAGTTACTTCCAATTGTGTAACTCCCAGCAGGTCTTAATAATCATGCTAAATTTAATACATCACCATAAGTTTATAGAACAAATCCTCTGCTTTATATTATAGCTTTCATCTTCAATATATCATTGGTATTTAGAATGTATTTATTAAAATAATAACAGACCAGCTTCAGTCTCATCAGATGAGAGATCATGACAAGCACAACATATCCCAATATTTCCTTTCCTCCAGCTCTGATGAGTCAGGCTGATAAATATTAGAAGAGTGTAAAATGCTGCTACATCCATCCATGCATTACACCCATAAAACATCAAAGTCAGGAGATTCTTTCCAACTGTATAGGTTAAGTATAAAGGGGAAAAAAAAGAAATCTAGCACCTCTAATGTTTAACATAAGGGCAATTTATAGGATGGCATGGATTCTGTATCAAGACATAATTGCTTACAAAGCCTTGCAGCTCAGCATTTGGAGTCTGGGCATCAGATTCATCATTTTGATGAGACACAGAGGAACCATTGCTGTTTGAATCAATGCTCTTGAGATTAGTGATGTGTTCTATATGGGGACTTTTCTTCCTTCAGATGTGTCACTGTAAACTTTTCATCAATCAGACTGTTATCTCTCCTATCCCCGTCTCATAGGTTTCTAATGTCCCCTTATGATTGTTCTTTTTTGTCTCAAGTGAGGTCTCTCACTCCCTTTCGCTGCGCCATTGCTCTACAAATACTCGGCATCCTTTGTATAAAAATAAAAATCTCTTTTCTTATCTGCCTCTATTCTTTTAGCTTAGTGTATGTCTTTTGGATCTCATCCCAATGCTTGTCTGGTCCTCCAGTTTCTTTTGTATGTGTCTTTGCCCTATCTTTTATTCAGTATAGGTTACAATGACAGTGTCAAGCTTTGTTATCAGCCTGAGCACGTGTGCATTTCCATGCGTGAAATGAATATATTTGATTTTTACAAGGCTGCAGATTAGCAAAAGCAGGTAATATATTACAAAACATTTCAAAGACAAATTATTGCTTACTCATTACACAAAGCAATTTAGGTTGTTGTTGTTCCTGTTGGTTTATACTGAGAACTCTATGCTGAGAGCTGTTTTTTTTTCAAAAGGTAATCCCTGCAGTATACTCCACCACCTAAAATGTGCTTCGATCTGTCTGAAATAATTCAGTTAGCTTTCTCAATAAATAGAAATTGTGAAATAATAATTGAAAAATGTCAGGACAGCATACAGATATCCCGTGGGGTTTGTGTAATAAGCGACTGTGGTTTCATTTTTAAATATACTATACAAATGAATGTTAAATTTGAAAAACCCTTACACTGCCAGGTCAGACCTAATGGCGGGGGGTATTATACACAACCCGGGATTGTGCGTTAAACTGACAGGCAGACTCCTGCCTGTTAGGTGAGGGCATTCAGGTGGCGCGACTGCCGACCGATCGCTCTCACGGACCCCCGGTAATGACCCCTTCCCCCGCGCAAGCGTTCCTGTCATGCTTACAGGGCTCCACTTACCCATCGGGATGTCCATGGCAGGTTGCGGCAGCTGGAGGGGAAGGAGAAGAGTGGACACATGTCCGCTCTCCTCCCCTTCTTGCAGTGATCCCGAAAGCGACATCTCTGATGTCACATCCGGGTTACGTTCTCTGTGTCCCCGCCTCGCTTTGTGTTACACACAAACATATAAAATCCCCCCCAGAAAATTTTGAGGCCCCCCACCCCCACATATACACACGCACAAACGTAAACACATGCGCCGGGGCGCCTACGCGTGCAAACGTTGATTGCGATACACATGTTATATATCGCCGCATACGCCAGGGAGAGAGCAATAATGCTAACACAACACCTCCTCTGTAACACTAAACTGATACCTATAGGGTGCTTCTGAAGCATCACCTATAGAAAATATAGGGTACTGAAGTTTGACACCAGTTCAAGGGGCGCACAAAAATGTAAGGTTTGGCGTGTTGGGTATCTATTTACTTGGCACAACCATGTCTTTTATTTTTTTCCAAAAATTTGGGTAATTTATTGAGTTTATTTGCCCTACAATTCATGTTAGTGTGTTTTTACTGAAAATTTGCGTTTCCTAGACCTTTGCGGTAATATCATGCGACATAACAACATTGGAACTAACACTATTTAGTTCTTTAGGGAGTCTGCTTTCAGAAAATATATCATGTTTGGTGGTTTTATGTAATCTTCAGGCCTAAAATGATTTGTGCCAAGAACTCAAAAACGGCTCTGGCATCGGAAGGGTTAAGAGTAATAACTGACAAGTCTCTGATGTTGAATGAGACACAATCTTTAAGCACTTATTGATTCCTGAAGTGAAAGTTTTTAATATGTTTTCCATACTAGAAATACAAGTGGTGACACTTGATGCTTGTTAGAGTTTATGTAAACCGTAGCAATGAACTTCCCTTATTTTCTCCCTTTGGGTCTGTTAAATATACCACTAAACATGGTTGGATATACCTGCTTGTAAAAAAAAAAAATATCTATTGGTCCTTCCATAAATCCAGTGAGCATGTAACTTACTCTGATTTCTGTGGTGTTATCTCATGCAATGTTATCAACTCGGCCCTGTACACCACCATGAACAAATGCCCCTCCCCTCTGTGCCATAGATTATTAGAGGGGGAGGTGTTCTGTAGTCCTAATATACTACTGCCCTAGGGTGAAAACACTGCTCCTCCATAGATACACAGTGAATGAGTGTTGCTACCTTAGGACAGGAAGTGTGTTATTGGCAGGACCACCAGGTGAACATAAAGAAAAAAAAAAGAAAAATATTTCAGCCACCACATCAAATGATTGGTAAGATGCATTATATTGCACTTTTGTTCTTGCCTTTAAGCCCAGACTTAATTGCAGCCTGTGAGGGTTCATCATGGTTTCATTATCTATGCAGCCATTGACCTGGAACAACATGCAGCCAGTGAAATCTGAAAAGACGTCTTCCAGGTCAGCAACTCATTAGGTAATGATGCCTAGCAGGACAAATGTCTCGGAACAACACTGCAATGGTAACTACTGTATGTTTATTATCAAAGGCTCACTATAAGCAACTTGTTGGCTTATAGTGCTGGAAGAGGATACCACAAACGTGTTCTCAATAAAAAAAAAAAAATCTGAAAAAGATTTTTCTTTAAAAAATTGTCCCAAATCTCTTATTACAATTATTATTATTATTATTATTATTATGTCAGGATCCATATAGTGCCAACAGTTTTTGGGTTCAGAGGGCCCAGCTCATGAGAGCATACAATCTAAAAGGGAGGGTAACATTATACAGGTAATATACAGTATAATATACAGTATGCAAGGGATGAGCTGATGGAGAAAGTTAAAGTACAGTTATTTAGGTTTGGGCAGGGTATGACCCTAGTAGTGCTAGCCACTTAGCCTTTGCGCTGAATAGCTGGAATCTTCAGGCAAAAGGTATGCCTACTACTCTGTGTCTCAGGATCATAGGTTTCCTCTTCTAGATGCCTGTGTGCATCCTTCTAAATCCTTCTCTCTCCTTTCCAGGCTTTTCTCCTCACATCACAATGATATTTCACTTCTGTTTATCACTGCATATCACCATGATAATGAAGATTAGTACACACCATTAGTAAAAACTGACAGCTCTGGTCATAGCTCCTGTACTAACAATCTAATGTTAGTACAGCGATCAGCGATCTCCCCCACTGAGCTATTGTGTTCAGACGGGGGGGTGACCCCCCCCTCGCCAGAACACTCCGGTCAGCGCTCTCAGCCAATGGAGCCAGTTGGCCGCTGATTTTCCAGCATGCTCATCTAACGGCTGCCATACACAATGTTGGCCCGTTTTTTATTGAACCGGTTAATGTTGCCCGACATTCGGCCGTGTGTAGTAGGCTTTAAATACCAGGATGTGTAGAGAAAAGATTAGCAACGGTAATGAAGGCATTACTACAGTTTATTTAATGAACATCTAAGGGTGCTTTCACACTGCTATGCTGAGAGCAGGTTACCAGCACTTTCCCATAGACTTCTATTAGATCAGGCGTAATTAGTGCATTTTCTGCAGCATGCATGACTTTTGGTGCACTTTCAGTGTGAAACTCGCCCTTAGTGAAATTTGGTGCACCTCGCTGACTCCTGCTATAACCTATGGTTACTGAAGTCTACATTCTTGTAGCTATAGCTACTGCCAAAACAGAATTACACCAGAAATAATCCTCCTTTCATTTAAACAGAGTGAAGCTCACAAGAGCCATGTTCTAGTGCTATAAATAGCTCTTTGCATACAGATGCTCATAGCATTATGAATATCTCTGTAATTATATACACAGCATAAGGCTCCCATAATTTAAGATACACATGAGCTGAACTCTGTGCCCAGAAAAAGACAAGCAGATGACAAATTACTAGTCACCAGCATTGCCTAAAGTCTCCCTTCAGCTGATCTTCCCACATTACATCTTACATGTTTTACTGTACAGTGTCCCTGTGTGGAGGTGGCCATCTTGGTAGAGGCAGGGCTTTTGCTTCCTCATTTCAGAGCCTCTAGCCAAGAGAACAGTGAGCAGCACATTAGTGACATCACTACATATTACTTCACATCTCCTGAGATAAGCAGTACAAGTGCCTCAGATTTCAAACTGTAGATATACAGCTATGAGGCAGAGGAGTTCCTAGGTCCCCTCAAATACCATTCATTTTTAATTTTTACATTTGTAAATATTTCCTATAACAATGCAAATCTTCCCTTTTTGAGTTCAGTTCCACTTTCATAATTCCAAGGAGTAGTTCTTTTTGATTAAGCCCTCAAAATGTGGTTGTGGTATTGAATTTTTTTTTTTTTTATCGATCAATTTTTATTAGCGTTACAAAACCGGTCTTTTGTGGTAAGTACAACATACCATATCAAAGGTATAAAAAGACAGTACAAAATTGTATAGCGTTTAGAATATAATATAAAGAGCAAACTTGTAAAAGTGTATGTAACCTAAGAAACTAAAACCAAATAAATTATAAGCAGGTTGACATTAAGACTAAGCCAAGTAATCCAATGGTTCCACGATTTCATGAACACTGGGTGTTAGACTCTTCAGCTGGCTAATAATTATTAGTTTACAAAATTAGTTTTAACCAACTCAGTAGTTTCAGAGTTTGGTGCTGCCTGTAGTTTCCAATGTCTAGTAATCACTGTTCTAGCAGCAAGTAGTATGTGAGTATCGACAGTATAGAGATACGGGGAGAAGTTGTCTATACCTACATACAATATTGCCAGTGCTGGAGAAGGTGATATTAGAAAAACAGTTATCTCTGCTATAAGTTGAAAGATTGTCCTCCAGAAGCTATTGATATGTTTGAAGTTTTAATTATTTTCATTTAAAATACAGTTTAAAGCTAGGTTCACACCTATGTGATTGGTGCAACTCATTTGAATGGGCTGCTGTACCTGTGGGAAATGCAGGAAAAATGTTCCAGCACCTATTTAAAATTGCAGCCGCATGGAAAATCACATGGTGCTTTCCTGCACCTGTAAACTCGCTGCATTTTCTTATGTGTGGGGGTCAAATTAAGAATTAATAGAGTAGCATGGGTTTCTGTTTTTTCCCCTATTATACTTACCTAGGTGGATGCTGCATCTGTCTCCTGGCGCCTCTACACTGAAAACCAAGCCATCGAACATTGCTGATGACTCGGTTTTCAGAGCTCTGTACTCATCTCCCTCCGCGCTCATTGGTGCGCTGGGCTGTGGAAAGGGGAGAGCAGGCCGTCTCAGGCTCTCAGCGACTCGCTGAGAGGCTGAGATGGGTGTCAGTCCAGGCACCTGCCGAATTCAGACTCTAAGGTCGGGATGACGCGGTGCCTGGACAGACATCCGTGGCATCATCATGCAGTGGACTTCAGTCCACTCTCTGCTGAAAACGGGTTACAGGAGGGCAAAATGAGTTGTACTCCTGTGATCCATAGGAGAAGCCCAGCCAAACAAGCTTTGGCTGGACTTCTCCTTTAATGGCACCCTGAAACATCTGTCAAATAGCAGCATGGTTTGCCTGTGGGTGAGGGAAAGTATATAATTTTCATGCATTCTCACCACCGTATATGTAAATCTAGTCTTACTATTGCATGCTGGAACTGTTTATATTGTGAAAGTATGGGTACTTAACTTAATAAAACCATACTTTTCTTTTAATTCTTCTAATCTCATTCTATATTGATACTGCTTTTTGGACTGATATTATTATTTGTATACTTGAGGCCTTAGTGTTCTTTGTGAATAAAAAAAAGGACCTAATTTGCAGTTTTATTGTAAAATTAAAGAAAAAAACATGTATCTCCTTTGACAGATATACAGAAAATGAGTATTGATTTTAAACACATTTTATTATTTTTGCAATGATTTTAACTGAAGGCAGATGTCAAAACACACAACACTAAATTACCCATAAGGGCTTTATCAAACACGTTTGAAAACTGTATAGCACAAGGGAGAATGAGAACTTTTTAAATGAGTTATTTGTTTTAATAAGAATAATTTCTCATCGTTAACATCTTGCAAGCATAAAGAGACATGAGTGAGGATTTCAAGAAGCAAGACAAGAGACTGTACAAACTATGAATTGAAGATTAATAAGGAAACATATGTGTCCCTATTTGCCTTTGTAAGTCTGTTTATAAAGTAGCTCAGAGATATAAGGGACATAGAGGGGATCGCAAACAGATGAAATCCCTACTAGCAAATTCCCCTTCCTCTGATTGGTGGAGTTAGACATAGTGATGTCATCCATCCACCTCTCCACCCCAGCCAATCAGGGAAATCCCCATACTGCTGCTGGAACACAGTGCTGTATACTGTATTTAACTGATGCTACATACAGTTCATACAATGCTGATAGTGGGCGCATGTGTTAGTGAAGCAAATATTTGTTTGGACCAGCTTGATTTTCTTTGTATTTGTCTATTCTTTGCAAAGTGGTGTTTTTCCACATTCATAAAGAAAAAATTACCTTACATAGTGAACTTTCTCTCAAAAAGTGAACAACCTATTTATCTTTAACCACTTCAGCTCCGGAAGAGTTACCTCCCTTCATGACGAAGCCATTTTTTGTGATACTGCACTGCCTTATTTTAACTGATAATTGTGCAGACATGTGACATTGTACCCAAATAAAATTTGGTTTGCCTATGTGTCGGGGAGATGTCCTTTTTCCCTATAAATAGAGCTTTCTCTTGGTGTTATTTGATCACCTATGCGTTTTTTTATTTTTTACACTATAAACAAAAAAGGCAGACAATTTTGAAAAAAACTAAACAAAACATTTTTTGCTTTGTACTATGAAAAAATATCCAATATAAAAATGTAGAAACGAATCAAATTTCTTCATCAATTTAGGCCAATATTTATTCTGCTATATATTTTTGGTAAAAACAATCCCAATAAGCGTATATGGATATAGCGTCTACAAACTTTGGGATATATTTATGTAAATTTTATTTATGTATTTTATTTACTAGTAATGGTGGTGATCGGCGACTTATAGCGGGAATGCAATATTGCGGCACACAAATTGGTCATCAACTGACACTTTTGAGATGTATTTGGGAACCAGTGACAGTAATACTGTGATCAGTGCTAAATATATGCACTGTCAGAATGGCAATCTGCCTTGTTTACATAGGCAGACTGCCGTTTTGCCTCTGTACCGATTGATCAGCAGTTGCCGGTGAACATTGAGTCTGCGGTACCTGCTGATCGGCTCCCACTGTGTAAAACTGCTATACGGCGGTCAGGAAGTGGTCATTAAATCTACCCTTAGGCGTAAGTACTGCTGCAGGGTTTCCTGAAATACATATGCAGCTTTCTGCTTGATTTCACATGTTGTGTGTATTTTTTACACGTTGATCAGTAATTCTAGTGACATAAGCATCAGAAATTCTACATAGTTTTCTACTTTTTCTGTAAGGCTGGGTTCACACCATTGCGAACTGGATGCATCCAATTCGCAATAGCAGGAGAATGTGACCGGCTGTGCTACAGCCGTTTCCAGTGTGAACCCAGCCTTAAGATAAAGCTTGCTCATGTTAACTTCATGCTTTGTCTGAATCACCCAGTACAAGACAGTAAGACTTGAGAGACAGTAACAGTAAAATTATATTGGCTTTCCGACAATGGACAATACATAGATAAGTGATGGGCGATAGTCTACCTAACATTCCAGGAAAATCAATGACTGTAGTTAATAAATATAAAGTGAACATCCAACTTTCCTAACCTGTCCATATGACTGTTCCCCCCCAGCATGACTCTTGGTCTGGCAGTGTTTGCAGTTGCACCTAGAAATGAAATCACTATGTAACCCATATAAATGAGGAGACTATCAATGCTAACTAGTACCTCAAATGTACATTCCAGCCAAAATTGAGAATAAAGCCTTAAGATCCATTCAGGGAACAGACCACCTGCTTTGTACTGCAGTTAAAAAAATCTAAATTTTGTGGCATTGCGCCAGTGAAGACCCCCAGAATAGTGATAAACCCTTTATCTATATGAATGTAATAGATCATATAGTTGTCATTACAATAGCAGCACCTTATACTGAATGATAAAGTAATTATTAAAGATTATCTCTGACAAAAGCAATTGTGTTCTCATTTAGAGATATGTTAAGTGTAAACTTCTCAAACATTTTAAATTCCAACTCCAGTTTTCCGTTTTGGATAGAGTGGTGATGCACCAGCACCAAAGTTAGATTTCTATTGCTGTCTGTGCCTTTCCTTCCTTTCTTATCCTGCCGTCACTGGGATAAAAAGTAATGAGAAATTAAGTCACATCAATACAATTCTGATACTGCCCTATTCTACTAAAAAGTAAAAAAAAAAAGAGTGTAGCTGGAACCAGCTTTTAAAGTGTTACTAAACCCAGTACCCTGCATTCACTATATGTGGTCTCCCACAGTACATAGGACATTGAAATTCAATTATTTTAGTAAATATAAACTGCTAAATACCCTTTTTCTTCAGAAGCATATTGCTGTCGTGTGACTTCTGTCAGTGTCCGGCCGAGCATTGGTTAAAGCTTGTAGGGGGGATTTTCCTTCTTCTCTGACTGTCCTATGAGGCTGCATGACTCCCGACCCTCTGTCTGGACAGTCTTCATTGGCCCTGTGCTGATCACATGCACCCTCCCAAGAAAAAAAAACTCTCAAGCAATACACACCAAACTGAGCATGTGAAGAGTACCCCCAAGGCTCTGTACTATCAGGAGATGGATTGAGGGCAGTGGAAGAAGGGGAGGATCAGAGAAAACAGGATCAAACAGCCTTTTTACATAATGCAGAGTGTATAACAAGTATGCTTTACTGCATTTACAGACTGATGGGTTTAGTAACACTTTAAGTCCCTGAGGTCCAAAACCTTTACCATAACTTACCTTTGGTCATAGCTCCCAGATGTTCCTTATTTGGAAGAACTGCCTGTTTTTCAGAACCAAATCCATGTACTGTACTGTTTGACCACCAAGCATATGATTTTCATTAACCTTTCAGATTATTGCACAGGTTATTTCTAAATGTCAATATAAAGGAAAGGTATTGATGGAAAATGTGCCAGTGGGTTTAAACACTTATTTGTGTGCTTTAAGTTGGCATGGTCCCTGTGATAGGGGGTGTGACAAGGGTGTTCATATGCCTGTTCTAGAAATATTCCTCATTCCCTTTTCAGAAGGTTGGGATGGTTGAGGTTTATCCTTGTAACAGTTATCTTGTCCTAGAAATGACCAATGGAAAAGTCGTGGTTGTTGTAATGTGAATCTTACTTGTCTTTGGCAATAACACATAATGAAATTCAGCCCCTGGCTACTGATAAAACAGACTGTGTACTATAAGCCTGCCTTGCTAAGATGCATTTAACTGGCTTATTGGTGTCTAGAAATGAATCGATAAGTAACAAAACTGTCCATCTACTTTTCTGAAAGGCAGCTACTGACACACATGACAATCACGACAAGTACTCCACAAAATAACAATTATTCAGCAGAGAATAAAAAGAATGCATAAAAGTAAGCTCAGTTATGCATGCCAGTAAATCTGTCTTTGAGATTTTACTAATTCATTTTCATTAAGTAACTTACCCCGGTGTTATCCTTTAATAGACTATCAGCAGTCCATATAGTGCTCACTCTAAATGGCACAGCTTGCTTTACACTACAAAAACTAGGCCAGCTACAGAACCAAGACAGCCTGATGTTTCTGTTGGAAATAATAAAAGGCATTATTCTTTATTTAAGCATGATAAGTAAGAATAATGAAGTAAATCAAGAAATGTAAAAACCATAAGGTCTCTGAGCTTACAGGAGAATTTATAAAGCCAATTGTTCATGGTTGGTAGCCCCTATTCTTGCACAGCTAATGCTTAGTCTCTCGTAATCCCGCTTGGTTGATTGGTGAACATATTGATGGAGCACCCCACACACACACATTAGCTGTATTGAGCAGTGAGTACAGTAAGAAGATGGGAGGTTTCCTTGCACGCTATGCATCATTTGATAGAGTATAAAGCAGTCACTATCCAGCCATTTTATGAAGCATTGCTCCTTCATGAAAACAAACATTTCCCTGGCACTCTTTTAAGCTTTCTTCATTTTTATGTGAATTTCTGAGAAATATTTCAGTGATGCCCAATTCTTCTTTTTCTCTGTCACATTCATCTCCTTAAAAGTATTGTAGTGTTTTTTGCTGCAGTGCTCATGAAAGGTCATACAGAAAAGAGAGTTTTGAGTAGTTGGATGACAAGGAAAAATGATAGGCTCTCTGTCTTTTGCTGGGGCCTGCTAAGCACGCCTAATGGATGTCAGAAATTCTGGTTTTATTTCTCTGCGCTCACTAAAGAATCAGAGCTCAAGTTGACTGTGACTTTAGCCATATGTGGAAATTATCTATGTTTATAGGAGAAACATGAAGCATTATTATGTTTTTGATGTTTTTCTTCTAGCAAACAGGGAGCTGTTGTTTTTTTATGTAACGTAGGCTTGTTTTTAAAGCCGAATTCCAGGAAAACATTAAAAAAACAACATTTAATTCAGTTATAATTAAGTAGTAATTCCAGGAAGCAAGTTAAAGCATCCAGTTAATTACTAATGCTATCCACTTAACTCAGCCAAAGACTGAAAGTTGACTTCATAAAAACTCTTTGTAACATCCTGCAGAAAAAATGACTCACTGCTCCAGAGTGCAGTCTAAAGCTGGCCACACACTGGTTGAAATTCAGTTGGACAGTGGGAGTCACCTTGTGACAGAAGTCAATAGTTTAATCAACATCTGTTTAATGGAGAAGTTGGAATTTCCTGGCTGCAGCTTCTGATCAGTGTATTCTGTCTGCAGTGGGAGCCGCTGTCAGAATATAATGTCCTGGTGGGGGCATTCCTCCATCCACCTCATCTATCTACCAGATAGATGGCTGCGTACCATTACCATGATTTTGTGTGTGTGTGTGTATAATTGTTATTTCATTAACCACTTGCTTACTGGGCACTTATACCCCCTTCATGCCCAAGCCAATTTTCAACTTTCAGCGCTCTTACCCTTTGTGTAAGTGGTCATGCTACGCTGTACATGTATATGACATTTTTATAATTTTTTCACACAAATAGAGCTTTCTTTTGGTGGTATTTAATCACTACTGTGGTTTTTTTTTTCTAAACTATCAAAAAAAGACAGGAAATTTTGAAAAAAAAAGAAAACATTTTTCATAGTTTTTCTAAAATTTCGAAAACAGGTAATTTTTCTCCTTCATTGATGTGTGCTGATGGGGCTGCACTGATAGGTTGCACTAACAGGCACTGATGAGGCAGCACTGGTGGGCACTGATGAGGCTGCATCGATAGGTGGCCCTGGTGGGCATTGATAGGTGGCTCTGAAGGGCACTGGTAGGTGACACTCATAGGCAGCACTGATAGGTGGCACTGATGAGGCACTGATGGGCACTGGTTGGCAGCACTGATGGTCACTGATAGGTGGCACTAGTGGGCATTGATAGGTGGGAATGGTGGGCACTGCTTGGTCTGGAGTGTGCGGTGCTGACGTACTGTTTACTCCAGACAGTAATTAGCATTTTTTTTCTCCTCACGCTATCAGGGGAAAAAAAGCCGATTACTGGCTCTGTTTACATCACGTGACCAGCTGTCATTGTCAACCTAACATAAAAACCCCAGTGCTAAGATAGTGAATTTTCATAATGCATAGATATTTGTCACCATTTTTCTGCATGTTTTATTTCAGTACATATTTATCATGCCAGAAAATGAATTTAGCACACCCAACTAAAAAGTACTAAGTTACTTAAACCTCATTTCTCCCAAACCTCTAAGACAACCTAACGCACATTTTTGTTGCCTAGTATGACACAGCACCCCACTGCTCCTTCCTTCTCCTTCCCCTGCCTTCTTTAAGCTAACAGACTGACTTGAGACTACACAGTCCATTGTTAACCCTTTCCTGTGAAGACAGGAAGTTTGGGGAAGCAGCACCAAGAGAGCAGGAGCAAGAAGCAGTGACAGTATTAAATTACAAGTGCTGGGGTAAGAAAAAAAAAATACTGATAAATGTTTATTTTCGCATGCTTAATATGTTAAGTTAAAAACTGCTGAGAGTTTAATACTACTTTAACTCAAAATAAAATGTATCACCTGTGTCTAATGTGATCCGTTGTTTTTACACGCAATCCAACAGAATCTC
>BLSH010345484.1:961431-973504 GCA_018402905.1 Glandirana rugosa | reverse complement strand
CACGAATTATGTGGAGTTCTACCGATAACGGTGTACTCATATACCTTCGATCGAGATAAGGCCCTAGGTCTCCATAGTGAAGGGGAAAGACTAGGAAATGTTAATCTCAATAAAGTGTATTAGGTTGATAATACCGAAACTACTTTGTAGATGTTTGTAATCAACCATTTAATTTTCTATTCATCTGAAAATTTACATGGACCGGTAACCCGGTACAGTTACAATAGAGACGTTAGATAAAACGATGTAATCGTCATCTCTTTTCGTCTATGGTATATAGGAGAGATCTCAACTCGCTTGGAGACCTTCAAGCCCAAGACGACCAGGCAGGCTTGAAGCCCTGTTTCAGGTCCGTGCGATCGTTCGGGTTCCGTCCGGACCCGGACCCGGACTTTGTCCCGAAGTTCGGACGGACCAGCAGAACCCGAACTTCCAGAGGTTCGCTCAACTCTAGAGAGGATATATGGTATCTGCTTTTCTCTACTGCTAATGTAGCAAAATAGATTGCAGAGATAACATTGACATGGCCCAATGGCCAGGTACATTTAAAAGTCTACTTATCTTTTAATTTACCAACTAATGTTTGTAGATGTTTCATCAAAGCCATAATAGTTGGATTATGTGAAATAACTCTAATTGTAAAGGATCAGAAAGGGGAAGTGATACCTCTGGATCCCGGAATAGAGCTAGCTTCCATATACTCATGTGGCAATAGCCATCTTGAGGTGTATTAAGCACTGGACGGGCATAATAAAAGTCCAAAAATAATAATTTATTCCAAACAGAACAAAATAGATATGATCCAAATATATTTTTTCATTACTAAATTTTTATTAAATTTTACCACAATTACATAGGAGTGCCAATATTTAACTTGTACAGTAAACATCATACATATCCAAGTAATAATCAGCATGGTTGTAGATGCATATTACAATTTATTACAATAGAACAGTAATAAAGTTGGAGTGCACTCATTTAATTCTTGAACCCCAATGTGGTCGTGAGTGTACCTCTCCGGGCACCCCTGTGGGATCAATAAAGACTGTGCCCAGATTAACAAGCTAGTATTATTGTGCCTCCCAACCACTTGTTGCCTGGCAAGTTACCAATGAACTTCCATAATCAAAAACTGAACCATTACTCTAGGCCTCTGCAAAACCAGTAGGAGCACAGAGGGAAGGTCAGGAGGGGGGGGGGGGAGGTAAACTGAGATAAGTAAACCAATGTAAACTAAGGTTGACTATCATGCATGTGCTCCCTAGACTTTATGCCTTATAGCTGCTAGGACATTGTTCTTGATACCAAGTACACCATGGGTCCCAGGCGCGTTCCGTTTTCCCAAGTGAGTTATTGATTTTTGCCAGCATAGTCTCATAATGATAGTGCGTTTGAATAGTTTGCACTACCATTTTGATGGGTGGAGGGCTTGGGCTTTTCCAATTTTTGGATATAAAGTATTTAGTCACCACCAGTAATATGTGCGAGTCTATTAGTCTAAATTGTGGAGATAATTCAGTAATCTTTAAGTTAGCCAGTGCTAGATCAGGGTTTGGGGTCACCTTTCTCTTGGTGATTTGAGATATCAGGGAGAATGCCTCTCCCCAATATTGTGTCAATTTAGGACACTCCCAGAAGATATGTACTAGAGATCCAGGTTCACCACCTTTCCTCCAGCACAGAGGGGACGAGTGTTTATCAAATACTGCCATTCTAACTGGGGTCATGTATCTTCTCTGTAGGATATTTTGTGCTGTTTCTCATAGCGCTGAGCATTTAGTGGACTTGTAGGTGTGTTTTAGTGCTTCATGCCATTCGTCTGTTGAGTAGGACTTACCGAAGTCTCCTTCCCACTGGTTAAAAGGGGTTGAGTGAGGGAAGTGCATTTTTTCTTGTAGTGTGTTGTATATAAGTGATATCCCTTTCTTCCCCTCAGACTGTGGTGATAACCAAGTGTTTATTGGCCTAGGGATTTTTGCGTGAATCTGGGGGTTCTTTCTTATACAACTCGCTATTTATAAGTATTGAAATTGTTATAGTTCCTTCATAGCTGGTTCTTTTATCAATGTCTGAAATTATATTAATTTCCCATTTGAAAGGAGCCTTTTCATGAGTATAGGTTCTTTTTTTTGTTGAGTATTAAGGCAGAAGGATGGGATCAATATTTCTAATATGTTAGTCATAATGTTAGGGGTCTCTGTTTTAATATTTTCCCATTTGGAGCTTGTTAGTTTGTGCCAGGCTTTTACTGTGGCTATCATTGTTAGTGGAAGAGATCTGTTTGGCTTATCTGTTGGGTGGATACTGCATAACCAGTTTACTAGGTGCCGGTTTGGTGTGTTATGTTTTTCTATGTCCCCCCATCTTGTTTTGGGTTTTGGGAGAAACCACTCCCTCGCTTGGTTTAGGATACTGGCCCAGTAGTAGTCCGAAATATTTACCAGTCCCGAGCCCCCTGCTAGTTTATGTTTGATCAGTCTACTATTTGCTATTCTTGGCCTTTTCCCTGCCCATATGAACCTCTGTAGGGCTGTCTGGAGGGATTTCATATAACTAGTAGGGATTGTAATAGGGAGAGTTCGGAATAAGTATATTAGTTGAGGGAGGACAATCATTTTAAAACCAGCTAGTCTTCCCAACCAAGATAATTCATGTTTCCTCAGGTCCTCTAGTGATTGAGTAAATTTTCCTTTGAAGGTTAAATAATTTTCTTTAAACATGGTAGATGGATCACTGGTTAACTTTATTCCAAGGTAGTCTATGGTTTTGTCTGCCCATTGAAATGGGAGTTGTAATGTGATTAGGTTCCTAGTTGTTGTATCGAGTCCTAGGTCTAATAGGTGGGATTTTGATGCATTGGCCTTGTAATAGGATATGGAGCCGAATTCCTGCAGTGTGCTATATACTGCTGTCAAAGACGTGTAGGGATTGGACAATGTCAAAATTATGTCGTCCGCAAAAAGACTGATTTTATGATTATATGTTCCTATAGGGATACCCGAGATCTGATTATTAGTTCTTATGAGCTCTGCCAGTGGTTCAATTGATAGATCAAAAATCAAGGGGGAGAGGGGGCAACCCTGTCGAGTTCCATTAGTGATCTGGAATGGGCAAGACAGCATTTCTTCTACATAGACTCTCACAGTTGGGGTAGAGTATAGGGCTAAGATGGCAGACAGTATTGTACCTCTGAGTCCGAAATTCAAAAGTACACTTTTCATGTAACCCCAATGCACCCTGTCAAATGCCTTCTCTGCGTCCAAAGTTAGAAGCAGAGAAGGCGTTCCACTCATCCTGGCCATATGTATTAGATTCAACATTCTCCTGGTGGCATTAGAGGACTGTCTTCCCTGCACAAATCCAGTTTGGTCTCTATTAATGAGACTCGGTAACACTTTTGCCAATCTTTGAGCTAGCGAGTTTAGCATAAATTTTGAGGTCTGCGTTTAACAGAGAAATAGGCCGGAAATTCTGTGGGACATCAGGGGTTTTGCCCGGCTTGGGTAAAGTGATAACTACTGCTGCGAGCATTTCGGGTGGCAGTGAGGAGGAGGCTGCTTCAGCAAAGAGGTTGTGGAGGTAGGGGCTTAAAGTAGAGTGAAATTGCTTGTAGTATTACCCTGGGAGTCCATCAGGTCCCGGAGATTTATTGGGGGGTATGCTCCTAATCACTTGTTCTATTTCAGTTAGTTTAAACGGGGAGTTCAATGTCTTCAACTGTTCTTCGTTTATAGATGGCAAGTCTATTTTGGTGAGGAATTTATTGATATCTTCTTGAGAGGGTTGGGGAGTATCTATAGCTTTATTAATATTGTAAAGAGAGCTATAGTATGTACTGAAGGCATCTGCAATTTCCTGTGGGTTCATAACTTTGCGTTTGGAGGTAGGGTGGATCAAGTAAGGGATGTGTTTTTTTTATTCTTTGTCCTCTAATCCTATTGGCCATAACTTTCCCCTTCTTATTAGATGTGGAGTAAATGTTTGCCCTCAGTTTGCGGTAAGATCTTTCGTGTATTCCTAACAGTACAGCTCTCAGCTCCTGTCGTTTAATCAGTAATTTTAGCTGAAGTTCATGGGATGGGCTCGTTTTGTTTTGTGTGTCTAGTTGGGTTATTTCTCTCGTGATCTCCTCTACTTGCTGCGTCCTCCTCCTATTTGCGCTTGCACATTGCTGGATCAGAATTCCTCTAATATGGGCTTTGTGGGCCATCCATAAAGTAGCAGAGGATGATACTGATCCCTCGTTTAATCTGAAAAATTCTGTCAAATTTTCCTGTATATGACCTGAATATGGGAAAGTTTGCATGACGTAGGAGCTAGCTCTCCACAACTTAGATTTAGTCTGAGGGTTTGTAAATATAATTTGGAGGCTCACTGGGGCATGGTCAGACCATGTAATCGGGCCTATTTCTGTTGATTGGATTTTTTGCAGGGACCATTTGTCAACCAGAAAATAATCAATCCTTGAATATGTATTATGGGGGAATGAATGAAAAGTATATTCTTGCTCTGAGGTGTGAAGGTACCTCCATACGTCATGCAGGTCATATGTTTTTAGAAAAGTTGGTACAGGGGAACCTAGTCTGGGAGAGGGGTTAGTAGAGCCTAAGATCTGATCTGGGACTAGATTAAAATCTCCACACATGATTAATGCTCCTTTCTTTACATTTTTCACTTTTTTCATTAATTTATGCAAGAAGCACATCTGATGAGTATTAGGTGCATAAAGGCATACCAATGTGCAAGTTGTAAAGTTAAGAGAACAAACTAAAATGATAAACCTGCCCAGTGGGTCGCTGATTATATCTAAAGGGGAGAAGTTCACATTTTTGTGGATGGCGATCATCACACCTCTTTTCTTGGTATCCTGGCTTGATGCCTAGTGGATGTGTGGAAAGTTTTTGTTTCGGCATAGATGAGTGTCTCTGTCGAGTAAGTGGGTCTCCTGTGCACATACAATGTCACTTTGCAATTGAGTAGCTGTTCTCCATAAGGAGCTTCGCTTGGCTGGATGGTTAAGCCCTTTTACATTAATAGAAAGTATCTTGAGTGACATAGGGGACATGTTGTGGGATGATAGATTTAAAACTCACAGTTCTATCGTAGAGGGTATTCCGGACGTTCGGTGGCTGTGATACAGCAGCGACTATTTTCACGGGAACATTCCATGATGTATGAAGAATCTGTGGTAGTAGGCGTCTCCTTGGCATTTTCGTTGTAGGCACATGCATGAAAACTCGAGAGAAGAGAAAGTTAGCAAAACAACAAAAGGGAAAAGCAATGTTTATGCAGCTTGCAGCTAACATCTTGACTACTTGCTGCCTGGGGGGGAAACAGTTCACTCAGTAAAGTGGAACACTCTACCTGTTGTCACCTACAGAGAACTTGAGTTTAACGGCTCCTGAGGTGTCCGCCTTTTAGCGGTTCCTGTTTCTTTCCCTGTTGCCAGGTATAGTAGAGTTCCACTGTTGTGGAACTCCCTTGGGTTTAGCTCCAGCCTCTGGTTGGGGATACGGATCGGGGATTATGCCCCACGATGTCAGGAGGGATATACCCTTTTCCAGGGAAGATAATACGTGTGTCTCCCCTTTGTGCTCAATATTTAATTTTGTGGGGTGTTTCCACTTGTAGTGAATATTGTTGTTACGCAGCGACTTAGTAATGGTGTTTAGTTCCCTCCTTTTGTCTAGAGTATACTTAGACAGATCAGCATAGATTTGTATGTTCCCGTAGGGGTCTGGGAGTTTCCCAAGGGTGTGGGCCTTTTGAAGCACTGCTTCTTTAGTGGTATAGAAGTGGACCCGCATGAGAATGTCTCTCAGTACTTCTTTTGTCAGGAAGGAAGGCTTCGGGAGCCTATGGATGCGGTCTATCATTAGTTGAACCGGGGTCACTGAGAATTTTGCGAGATCTTGTTGGACTATACTCTCAGGGACCCCCATTAATTTAACATTATTACTTCTCGAGCGGTCCTCGAGATCCGCTAATTTGGCCCTGATCCATTGCCTGTCCTCTTCGCCCTCCTCTTGTACGTCTATGAGGTCATTGAGCGTGGTTGCAATGTCAGTAATGGCGTTTTCTACTTGGTCTACTCTGTCCCCCAAGATCCTCATGTCTTTGGAGAATTTGCATGTGATATTAGTAAAGTCCTCATGGAGAGCTCAATGTAGCGTTAAAAGCATCTCTTTCATCTGTGTGTCTAACACAGGTTGGTTGGAGGTAG
The DNA here is from genome assembly GCA_018402905.1 of Glandirana rugosa. Taxonomy (NCBI): domain Eukaryota; kingdom Metazoa; phylum Chordata; class Amphibia; order Anura; family Ranidae; genus Glandirana; species Glandirana rugosa. The sequence continues at coordinate 967,281 of BLSH010345484.1, read as the reverse complement.
GGAAATTTGCTATAGGAGATGTATGTGCCGCATGTTGGTGTTGCTGTTGCATATTTACACTCACCCCATGTTCCGTATCTTCAGTATCAAGGCGCATCCTTGCTTTAGCAGGGCTGGAGCATGGAGGGCTTGAGGGGAGCGGTATCTGTTGAGGAGCGGTCCCTTCGGATTCCCATTCAGCGTCAGGCAGCTCCGAGTAGTGGTTAGAGGAGAATGCACGCTCTGGCCTGCCGGTGCCATCTTGGCGGCCCTCCGGCCAGTGGAAATAAGCTGCCAGTTTCTTCGGCTTGCAATCTCCTTGCCGCTTTCTGGACATGTCAGGCGGTTCTCTGTCCGTTCCTCTTTCAGAGGGACTGGTGCAGCTGGAGTTAGGTTAGCCGTATAATCGCTGATCGTCGCACGTCTAGCTCTTGTCTCACACAACCATCCGCCGCGTGCGCCGGCCACACCCCCAATATCTATATATGTTTTTAATACATTTCAGTGGTCACTGGACACCCTCTACATCAGGACTTTAAATATGATGTTGAAAATGAAGGGTTGGACTAAAGGGATGTGTGATGAATAATAAAGTCTGTCATTTTCAAACTCATAATCAAAGCCCTCATAAAGGGGGGGGGGAGTTGATTCCAGAAATGTGTTGGTTACTTATAAGCCTCGTACCTATCTTTTCTATTTCTAAATTTGGACTCTCATCCTGGGCTTGGCACTCCATCCTATGTGCCTATTATAGTAAATGAAACTTATCATGCATAAAAGTCTAATCATTCCTATAAGTAATATGTTTTGATTGTGCTGTAATACTCACTATCATGTAATATAAATTATCAGGACATGTAGTATATATAAATATATCATTCATGTTTACTGAATGTCTATAAATGTATCTTATTTCTTGCTCCCATATGCTTTCTTTGAGCTCTAAAACTAGACCCCAAAGTCACGTTTGTTTTCTGCCTGACTGCTTGAGGTTCTTTGACATCATCATCATGCATTGTAAGACCATCAGGAAGTTATACAGTGGAGGACAGTGCTGGCTGCATGGGGAGTGAGGTATAGATGAGTTTATTACCTTATTCATCATCCCCCAGCTCTGAGTGAGCAAAAATTTAATACATTTTTACCCAGAATCCATCTTCAAGTTATGGTGCATGTTCCATGATCGAATTGTGATTAATGTGCTCCAGAAAAAGTTGACCACACCAATTGTATGTATGTTCTCTATGGCAGTGGTTCTCAACCCTGTGCTCAAGTACCCCTAACAGGCCATGTTTTCATATTTTCCTTTATCTTGCACAGGTGCCTTAAATCAGAGTCAATGGCTTGGTATTTTGGACAGTTATTTTATCTAAGAGAAACTCCCAAAACATGGCCTGTTGGGGGTACTTGAGGACATGGTTGAGAACCACTGCTCTATGGTATGTTATATCTGTTCACAAGAGTGCTGCCTTTATTTAATCTACTTAGGGATGATGTACTACTGCAAAAGCATGACCAAAGTCTAAATTAATTTCCTATCAGATCCTTATATTTGCATTCACTTACAAGATCCTTTTGGGTTAAAGATAATTAGAAAAATAGGAATGTAACTTCATCCTAACTAAGGATGTGCAAAGAGCAATGAGAACATGCAGAATACAGGAGCAACCAATCAGAGGTCAAATAATTAAAATATGGCTTACAATTAATTGCTATTGGCTACTGCCTTTTACATATTGTTCTTTGATTTTCTGAATAAGCCTGTAAGTGCCTGAACCTCTTCACTTCATCTGGTTACTCATAAAATAAAATGTGATTCAGGAATAAAGGACTCTTGTAATATACATTAATTCAATTCAGGGCACACAATTATTGCAGCCACAATTTCATGAAGCTTCTATTGAAATTTGAGAACTATATATTGCCAGAGACTGATCTTGTTGTTCAGTATTATGTATGATTAAATGGATTATAAAATGACTGGATGCTATGAACAATTGTCATGTCTTATCTGGTGAACGAGGATACTTGTGGTGGGAAGATTATGAATATTATGTGATGAAAAGTATTCAGGGTCAAATTATAGAAAAAAAAATGCTCAGTGGAATTAGATCTGTAGGTGTCACCAAAGTTCTCAATTTAATTATTTTACTTATCTTGTTAAAGCTGGAGAAAAATGGTTTCAACATATCTCGAAGATTTGCATAATCATTTCACAGTCATCTGTAAGCTTATATATAAGTGACTCCAGTAGGCACCTTTAAAATGCAAAATATGTTTTGTAGAAAAAAAACAGCCATTTCTTGTGAAGGAACAAATATGGTGTCCCAATTCTGATAATCAGGTATGTGTAGAAGTTGTGTGAAAACTGAAATGTCCTCTGGTTTTATCTCCCTTTCCCGCTAAATGACACTTGACCATGTCTAAAACAGGGAAAATAATCTCTGCTCCTGTAATGCAAAATGAGCTCCCATCTTTTCTGCCCACACTGTATTATTAGTCAGCATGGGGAGGTGACAAGGGGTAGTGGTACTTACATATGAATTAATTAACTCAGGGTGCCAGGTACTTAACTGTTGGTTATTTTACTTGCAAACTGTACATCTACTGTAAAAAATTAGCCTAAACTTTGAAAAATGGATATTGCATAGGCCTAGACACAAGGCACCCTCACATGACAATTTCCAAGTTATCAGTTAAAGATTTTGGGAAGCTCCAGCTGGGTCCTGGGTGGTGATAGGATGGCAAAGATACATTGTGTTTAGATTGCGCAATCTATTTATACTTATTCTTAAACTAAGCATATGTAGATGTTTTTCAGAGCATTTTTTAGCTTTTGGATAGAGTGGGGGAGATTTACAGTTTCTTTCATGAGTCTGTTGTTCTGTATTGGAAGAAAAAATCACTTTGTGGGCTATTCTTTGCTCATGACTGCTTTGTTTTCAAGTGTGTTCCTACTGACTGATAGCAAAGAAGTGGTAGCAGGGTATGAATGCCAGGCCCAGGTGTGCCATAGTAGTTTTGAAGTTTTCATGGGAAAGTTAGTTGGGGGTTGCAAGGCACTGTAATGTTGAGATGCTGTAAGAGTTTGGGGAGATATGTTAATATAGGAGAAAGATTGACCCGATTTGTTAATGGATGGTGAAAGAAAATGATTGATTTCTTTTCTTTTGTTATAAGGGGTGGGAGGGGGCATTTATGGTAAATAAGTATAAATCATTTAATGCTCTTTGTACTTTGATTCTTGTGGATTTGATTATGTACTGTTGCTTTAAATTTTTTTTACATACACTTACATACACTTACCTGTCCTGGAATCCAGCGATGTCGGCACCCCAGCCGATGTTTCCATAGGCTCTCTGTTGCTACCGCTGCTATGGTCTGTAAGGGAAACCGGCAGTGAAACCTTGTGGATTCAGAGCAGGTTCCCCATTGTGCATGTGTGAAGCACAAAGTGCTTTCTGAATGGCCCATCAGCGGGGGGAAGGAGGAGGGGGCCCGCGGCGAGATTTCTCAGAAGTTGGGATGGGTACCTATCAAAAACAGGTACCCGCTCCCCCTCCCCCGAAAGGTGCCAAATGTGGCAGGGGGGGGGGGGGCAGATATGCGATTCTTCCACTTTTGGGTGGAACTCAACTTTAATGCCTACCGCTTCAAAAAAAAAAACACCAGGCTATTTATAATTATATTGCTGGTTGCCAAATTCCTTTAGTTTAAAGTGAAAATCTGTTCAAACAGGTAAATACACAGTTCAATTACAAACATCTTTACCATTTTACATGCCAGAGAAGCAGGTGCTACAATGCATACATCTTTGCTGGTCAGGCAGATCACTCTGTTGTTTTGTGGTTTAACATTACTCTTTTCTAGGTAAGCTGGCTGTTTACTGGACAGAGTTGATGATGCTGTTTTTCTGTGCAGTGCGAAGGCTAGAGGGAGAGACAGATTTAAAAGTATAGGGCCCTAAGCAAGACAGCACCTTTGGCCCATCCATCCCTTCAACTGACATTGATACAGATTGCATTAGGCACAGGGAGGTTTTCCTATTTACATTGCCTGTATCAGCATAGTCCCATGAGACATCAACTCCCTGCAAGTGCATACTTCCCTGAGAAAAGGCAGGCAGATGCACAGCTTTGATCCCATACTATATACCCCTGGTTTTACTCCATGAGACTCAGGCTGGGTTCACATCATTGCGAATTGGATGCAGGTTCCCCACATCCAATTTGCAAAAGTAGGAGATTTTTACCGTCTCTCTATGGATGCCAATGAATGTGAATGGGTACGAATTTGCATAGGAGCCCTGTGCATCTTTTGGTCCATTTCAGGTCCGAATTCAGCCAAAAATTCGGGCTGAAATCAGACCTGAAATGGTGAACCAGAATGCACTGGACCCCTGCTGGGAGCCGCATGTGGTGAAGGTGTGAACCCAACCTAAAGGTTATAGCTGGGCCTACTGGACATTCATCAGACTCTGGGCTCCTGCCTAGGTTGCCTTGCGGGTGATCTGGCTTTGCAGGGAGATGACAAAGGAAGTTAGTGAAAGTTGTGTGGCAGAAGTGCATAAAGTCTATGACTGGCTGTAGAGTACAGTGTATATTTAGCTGTTTGTCTGCAGTTACACTTATCTATGGTACAGTTGTGAACAAAGACTGCAGGTTAAGGTGGTGATGGTTTACTACCATATTATATATGCATACACTTAGCTTAAAACTGAATGGTCCATTATATCTGAAGTTTCAGATTTTCATAATGAATATGTACAGGTATATACAAGCAGGCTATATTAGTAATAGTGGACATAGTTAACTGCTGCTTAGTTTTCTTATAGGCTGCAATGAGTGCATACAGTATTTACAAATCACCTTCATATTCTTATAGTATAGACTGTAAGTATTATAAGTATAGACTTATGGTATAGACTGCACCTGTGTATGCTAAATACATTGTAGAACAAATTGCTTATTTGCATCAGGGTTTAGTTTAATTTTATTCTGGAATCGAATTAGCCCCCTGTTGTGTTTTATCATTATGGTTTTTAGTCATTATTTTTTATTGCATTATTTTGCATCAGACGGAAAATACTTGTAAGACTGTGTAAATCAATAGTCTTCAAGGTGCCCCGAGGTAATTTTACTTTTTTTATCTCTACAAATTGCAATCTGTAGAGATAACACAGTATATATATATATATATATATATATATATATATATATACACACATATATATATATACACATATATATATATATATATATACACATATATATATATATATAAATATTTTTGACTCTCAGCCTGCCATAGTAATAAGGCCCAAGTAATCTTTCTCAGATTTTACTTGAATAAATAGTTTTTTAAACAAATTACAAATGTTTTGATCAATGCTGTTTCTTAACCCCCTTGCATATTTTAAAGTGGCAATATATAGTTACATATTTGATAAGGTAAATAAAGAAACTGGTCCATGCAGTTCAAACCGAGTGCATGTGTGTGTGTGTGTGAGTGATCTGTGTGACTACTGTTTCCATATCCTTGGACGTTGTGTTCGGTAAGAAACACAGCTAGAGTTGATTGAACCCGTGCCCGGCCAAACTTCGGAAAAAAGTCCGGGTTTCGGTACCGAACTTGACCCGAACATTACCTCGAACCCCGAACCCCATTGAATTCAATGGGGACCCAAACTTTTCGGCACAAAAATGACTGTAAAAAAGTCCTGGAAAGTGCTAGAGGGCTGCAAAATGATTTTAGAACAATAATAATCTGTCCCTTACAGCAACAGCAGGAATCTGACCCTATAGAACTAGAAGATGATTTTAGAACAATAATCTGTCCCTCTAAGCAGTAGACTCTACCTAGTCCAGTCAG
>BLSH010345484.1:934548-961421 GCA_018402905.1 Glandirana rugosa | reverse complement strand
TCTCAACTCGCTTGGGCTTGACATTTCAAACCCAAGCATGGCTTGAAACCCCACAGACACTGGACCTTGGGCTTGTGCTTTTGATTTTTTTTCAAACCCAAGCTCAAGACCCAAACCCATAAACTAGTGCGTACAACTTATCGACGTCCCGTCGGTTAGTTGTTCGCACTAAAAGGGATCTTCGGTAGTGTCGGTACGGATGATTACCGTACCGACACTAACCGATCACGTAGTACACTGGGTCGGAGATATACTCCGACCTCAGTGTCACGACGTACAGTGTACGAGAGACCCATCACATCCCTCTCCTACGACGGACACGACACTCCCTGTCTAAAGTCTATCAGATCTGCAATCTGTCCCTAAAAGCAGTAGTAGTAGTAATCTCTACCTATCTATCTATCTGCAATCTGTCCCTAAAAGCAGTAGTAGTAGTAATCTCTATCTATCTATCTGAAATCTGTCCCTCACAGCACAGGCAGCATCCTCTCCCTACACTACCCAGAGAGCATGTGACATGCAGCACTGTGACTCCAGCCTCATATAGAGGCTGGGTCACATGATGCACTAGCCAATCACAGCCATGCCATTAGTAGGCATGGCTGTGATGGCTTCTAGGGAAAATCACGCTTGTTGATTGGCTGCCCTGCAGCTATTCAACATGCGTGATCAAATACCCAAACCCAGAACTCGAACCCAAACTTTTTTTTAGTTTTCGTGTTCGGGTTCCAGGTCACAGACACCCCAAAGTTCGGTACGAACCCAAACTTTACAGTTCGGGTTCGCTCAACTCTAAACACAGCTAATTTTTTTTTTAACTTATCTTCACTCTGTGCTGACACCACCAACTGCTGAAGGAAGCGGTTCTCAGGGGTCGCGCTATACAATTGGCCTCATAACGAAAATGGCGGCACCTTCTTAAAGAACAGGAACTCGAGGCCCCTTTGGAAGTACTCTCAGCAGCTTTTAAGCAGTCCCCTGTGCCAACCGTAAGCTTTTATACCAAGCCTGATCAGAATAAGATCTTTGTCTCATAGATGGGGCAGAACGGGTGTCATGCTGGTCTCGCCAGAAATGGTACACTGAGGCAATTGGACCGAACCAGATGTTGGCTAACAGGTTGCGTACCTTTAACCCAAAATTTACCCCTATGACCTTGCGTACCCGACACAACATACTTACCAGCAACCCAGTAAGAGTCCCGGAGGAGTTTCGCCACCGTTTACATAAACTGTATGAGGCCCCACCACAAACAGGTACTGAGAACACTGATGCTTTTCTGAGTCATCTTTCGCTCCCTAAACTGAACGATGCCCATATGTCTTTAATGGACCGGGATATACAAACTTCAGAAGTCTTGCAATGTATCAAAGACCTTAAACTGAACAAGCGACCTGGCAGTTTTACAGCACTATTTTATAGGAAGCAAGCAGATGTTATAGCCCCACACTTGACAGCCATGTATAATGCTGGAAAAGATGGCCTAACTTTCTTACCAGATCTCCTGATGGCCAATATTGTGATGATTCCCAAGCCAGATCGCGATCATTCCTCTTGGGCCAATTTCAGGCCCATCTCTTTAATTAATATTGATATGAAGATTTTAACAAAAATCCCGGACAACCGTTTGAATTTTTTCCTTTCCCGTTTGGTTCAAAAAGACCAAGTCGGTTTCGTCCCGCAAAGGCAGACGGGAGATGCCATCCGGCGAATAATACAATTGCAACATATAGCCCAGACTTGCTCCTTAGAATCAATGGTCCTATCACTTGATGTGAATAACGAATTTGATACCCTGTCTTGGCCATATCTCATGTCAGTACTACGGCACTATGGATTTGGGGTCTCTTATGAAATGGATGGCTGCGATATATGCTTCCCCTAGGGCTAGAATAAAATACAGTGAATTCGAATCACCTACTTTTAATATTGGGAGGGGCACCCGCCAAGATTGCCCACTCTCGCCGCTTCTTTTTATAGAGCCCTGGGCGGAGGCCGTTCGTTACCATGCAGATATAAGAGGAATTGCTGTAGTGGGTACTTCTCATAAAATATCCATATTTTCTGACAACATCTTACTGACTTTAACTACCCCCAGAACCTCATTACCCAATATTAAAAAAGGGGGGGGGGGGTTGCTCAGCGCTTGTCACATGTAAACTGCAGTATCTTCAATTCTAATGACTGCCAATAATAAATTAAATAACCGTGCACTAAAACTATAATGTTCTTGTATAAATGAATATAAAATTGTGTCTCAAGGCTGGACACCATTCAATAAATAAATATATATTGTGCTGGTGCTAATACATAAATAAATAGCATATGTGTCTCAAGGCTGGACACTAATACATCACAAACGTATATCCATATATATATATAAATAATAATAAACAGTGTGTCCATTAAAGTGCTGTAGTGCAATCTTAATTTCTTCAAATTATTATATATATCTTCATTAACTCTCGTATTTTTCCTTCGATAACCAGTGATAATTAATGGTGATTTGTGAAACAAAAAGCTTTTGTGACTGTGATCCACTCTGTGCTCCTTTAAATGCTCTAGCCTCTCACCTGAGTGTGCTAGGGCTATAGCACGTAAAGGTTTCTTTAATTAGCAGATGTAGTAACGGTGTTCCTCCACCGGGGGTCTCTCACTGCTTTCAAAATGAAGGTCACTTTTCTCCTATGATATGCATAGTTCCTCCACGTTAATGCTCTTCAATTACATTCTCAGCATATGTGAAAAAAGGATTTTAAGCAGACTCCATAGTGTAATAAAGTAGTAAATGGTGATTTATTTAAATAAAGATTAAAAACACTCACGTTTGAAATTTTAAAAATTGCATATCTCCACGAGCTGCGAGCTCATCCCTTTAAGGTACATCAAATACCGTTCACCTCCGCTCATGCCCTACGTGTTACGTCACGCCGCTCGTGACTTCTACTTGGGGATGTCTAAGTAGTCAAGATTGCACTACAGCACTTTAATGGACACACTGTTTATTATTATCTATATATATATGGATATACAAAAAACATAAAAAATAAACCGATAAGGGCACACTGGGTCCCTTTTCATTTGCTCTATAAGCCAGTTGGTTCGTTTTGTTTCACATGTCTGTCTTATTAAGGGCAGGACGAAGGGGGGGCGGGGGCGGGGTGACCGCTGCACAGTATGATCCCATTTGGGGTGTGGTCCTTGGGGGTTGGGGTGGGGTCGCTCATGAACACCCCTGATGTCAGACAGGGGCCTAGCCCACAGTAGGGTCGGGGCCTTTCCGGATGGTAATTTATCACTCTTTGTTTAACATTTGATAACCTTCAGTTTTGTAAAATGCCTCAGACCCCTTTAGGTCTAGATTTCAACATATTCACTGTATCTGTATGTATGGATATGATCTATTCTTGAATAAAAATCTATTGAAAGTAAAAAAATAAACCGATAACAGTGCAATATTCCACCATATATAAACAATAAAAAATAATAAAATGCTGCGCTCAAACAATGAAAAATTATTATTAAGTGAGTTCAATGTGGTATAAAGGATTCAATTAAGAACCAAATTCATAAATGGTGAACAAATAATAATGAACAAGTGATAAACATAAAGTGCAAAAATTATAAGCAAAAAAACGGTGAAAGTGTGCAAACAACCACTATCCACCAAACATTAGGAGTATTCGCTATAAATAGGTTATAGTCCCAAAATATCTTCATAGGAAGGAATAGAGGTGATGACACAGTGAATGTGAAGAGGGGACACCCAGAGTCCGCTGAGGAAAACTTCGCTTGTCCACCACCACCAGCCAGATGTACACCTCCAGTGCTAAGGGGGTAGTTAGAGACCCTTACCAGAACTGATGACCCATTATCGCTAGTAAGGGTCAGAAACCGCCAGCAGAAATAACCCTCTGCGGGGTGTTTTGATAGAAGAAAACTCCCTCTAGGTCAGCAGGGCTCTTAATCCAATGCGGCAGCACAACTCAGAGTTGACCTGACGGATCTCCATATGGGGCAAGTGATCAAACACTCAAGCAGATTCCCCCAGTAAATGCCATAAAAGATATAAGGACCAACATAGTGTAATAACGTAGGGATACTTTATTAAAAAAGCTAAAACAGGGTACTCACAATGTTTCAAATAAGAGCGCACATATAAAAACAGATAGCCGGCAAATCCTAAACCCGTACTCGTGGGATCACGTAGGTGTGGTGACGTAAGCACGTAAGCTCCGCCGGAGCCTGAACCCCATCTGTCTTTCACCTCAGCCCCTTGTAAATCTGCCAAGCAGTCTGAGCCCCAAGTCATGCAGCAGTCTCTTATGGTTTTTGATGACTCTGCTGGTGTGCATTCCATGGGCCATCCACATAGCCCTGCCCCAGAAGTGGAAGACATTGAGTGCACCGATGCCCAACCACTTCTATTTCAGGATGAGGACATGGAAACACCACCGCAGAACATCTCTGATGATGACGAAACACAGGTGCCAACTGCTGCGGCTTTCCACAGTGTGCAGACTGACAAGTGGTGAAGAGTGGGTGGAAAATGATGTGGAGGATGATGAGGTCCTAGACCCCACATGGAATGAAGGTCATGCGAGTGACGTGTGCAGTTTGGAGGAAGAGGTGGTTGTCGCATAGAGGCACCAGCACAGCAAAAGAGGAAGCAGGTTGCAAAAGCGGAGTGACCATCCCCTAGACCGTACGCCTGCTACTACCCACCGCACCCAGGGACCTAGCACACCAAAGGCAGCTCAAAGGAGTTCCCTGGTGTGGCGGTTCTTCAGACAATGTGCTGACGACAAGATACGAGTGGTTTGCACGCTGTGCAATCAGAGCCTGAAGCGAGACGAGGCATAAATGTTCTAAACCTGAGCACAACCTGCATGACCAGGCATCTACATGCAAAGCACGAGCTGCAGTGGAATAAGCACCTCAAAATCCAAGAAAGGTCTCGGGCTCCTCCTGCTTCCTCTTCTGCTGCTGCCTCGGCCTCTTCCTACACTTCTACAGTGCCAGTGTCACCTGCCACCCAGCAAACAGACGATGTGACAGCAACGCCACCATGTCTGCCACCATCCCCAAGCATTTCCACACGGTCCCATGGAAGCTTACAGCTGTCCATCTCCCAAACACTGGAGAGAAAGAGGAAGTACCCCCACCCCACCCACTAGCAATCCCTGGCCCTGAATGCCAGCATTTCAAAATTCCTGGCCTTTGAAATGCTGTCATTGCGTCTGGTGGACACGGACAGTTTTAAAAACCTGAGGGCGGCGGCTGTTCCACAGTACATGGTTCCCAGCCGTCACTACTTTTCCAGGCGAGCCATCCCTTCCCTGCACAAACAAGTCGGGGACAAGATCAAGTGTGCACTGCGCAACGCCATCTGTGGCAAGGTCCACATAACCACTGATACGTGGACCAGTAAGCAAGGGCAGGGACACTATATCTCGCTAACTGCACACTGGGCAAATGTAGTGGTGGGTGGGCCTGAGGCAGATAGCAGTTTGGCGCATGTCCTTCCACCACCGAGGATTGCAGGGCATTTCTCTTTGCCTCCTGTTGCCTCCGCCTCCTACTCTGCTTCCTCCTCCTCTAAAACCTCCTCATCCGGTCAGCGTAACACCTTCCCCACCAACTTCAGCATATCCAGGGGGAAACGACAGCAGGCTGTTTTAAAACTGATATGTTTGGGGATAAACCCCACACTGCGCAGGAGCTGTGGACGGGCATTGAACAACAGACTGATGAGTGGTTGTTGCCACTGAGCCTCAAGTCCGGCCTGGTGGTGTGCGATAATGGGTGAAATCTCGTAGCAGCTCTGGGCCTAGCCGGTTTGACGCACATCCCTTGCCTGGCACATGTGCTGAATTTGGTGGTGCAGAAGTTTCTAAAAAACTACCCAGATATGTCAGAGCTGCTGCAGAAAGTGTGGGCCGTCTGTGCGCGCTTTCGGCGTTCTCCCCCTGCTGCTGCTCACCTGTCTGCGTTGCAGCGGAACTTCGGCCTTCTCGCTCACCGCCTCCTATGCGACGTGCCCACAAGGTGGAACTCCACCTTGCACATGCTGGAGAGACTGTGTGAGCAGCTGCAGGCAATAGTGGAGTTTCAGCTGCAGCACGCACAGGTCAGTCACTCTGTGGAACAGCACCACTTCACCACCAACGACTGGGCCTCCATGCGAGACCTGTGTACCATATTGCTGTGTTTCGAGTACTCCACCAACATGGCCAGTGCCGATGACGCTGTTCTCAGTCTTACTATCCCACTTCTATATCTCCTTGAAAAAACACTTCGGGTGATGATGGAAGAGGATGTGGCGCAGGAGGAAGAGGAGGAGGAAGAGGGGTCATTTCCACAGTTATCAGGCCAGTCATTCACAAGTGGCTCGGAGGGTGGGTTCCTGCACCAGCATAGCCAAGGTAAAAACTTTTCAAGCCAGGGCACAGTTCTGGAGGATGAGGAGGAAGAGGATGAGGAGGAGGAGGAGGAACTGTGTTTACAGCAGGGTGACACCCAACGCAGCGTGTGGGCATCACTGGAGCATGGCTGGGGGGGATACGGAGAACACAGATGATACACCTCCCACAGATGACAGCTTCTCTTTGCCTCTGGGCAGCCTGGCACACATGAGCAACTACATGCTGCAGTGCCTGCACAACAACAGCCGAGTTGTCCACATTGTAACTTGTGCTGATTACTGGGTGGCCACCCTGCTGGATCCCCGTTACAAGGACAAAGTGCCATCCTTAATTCCCTCACTGATCGGAAGATGCGCGACTACAAGCGCATACTGGCAGACGTGATGCTGAGGGCATTCCCAAATGACACCGGGGGGCTCAGTAGAAGCACAAGGCGAAGGCAGAGGAGGAGGAAGAGGTCGCCAATGCAGCCGTGGCACCGCCAGCACCTCAGAAGGCAGGGTTAGCATGGCTGAAATGTGGAAAAGCCCGCCACAACAAACAGCACCACCAGCTGATAGGCAACGTCTTAGCAGGAGGCAGCATTTCAGCAACATGGTGGAACAGTATGTGTGCACACGCCTAGACTGATGGGTCTGCCCCATTCAACTTCTGGGTCTCCAAATTGGGCACATGGCCTGAGCTTGCCCTTTATGCCTTGGAGGTGCTGGCCTGCCCTGCAGCCAGTGTATTGTCTGAATGTGAGTTTAGCACGGCAGGGGGCGTTATCACGTTATCAAGTGCAGCCGCCTGTCCACAGCCAACATGGACAAGCTAACCTTTATTAAAATGAACCAGGCATGGATCCCACAAGACTTGTCTGTACCTTGTGCAAAATAGCCATTTATACCGGCCTCACACAGCCATTGGTATACTTAAATGAACGTATCCTTTTTTTTTTAATATGTCTCAATATTTTGGGGGCTTACCAACTACCACTATGGGCCACAATGGACATAATAGACTCTAACCCTATTCCAATCTCCTCTTTGCTCTGGCTTCCCCCCACCCACTGCCCGTCAATGCTGAGCCCATGTTTGGCACACTCTCTGAGACTATGGGACTCGGTCAAATATTATGTGGGCCTGATCTCCCCACATCTCCCTCTATTAATGCTCCTCCACTGCTCATTATTTCCCCCAGGATAAGAGAATTCAGCACAGTATACATAGTGGACCGTAAACAGTTTCACTGACATACATACCCTTTTCTCTCCAACCAGAATTTTAACGTTTGATGCCTTGCGCTCCTCTCATGATATACCACTGCAGGAATAATTTAGTTATATGCAACTCAGGCACTTTCTCCAGCAGCTAATCAAATCCCAGCCCAACCCCATATACTCTGACTCCTTTTGAGAGCATATGTAGAGCCAGACCTCATGCCCCCGGTACAATATCTTTGGTATACTCAGCTATAATTTGGGTAAAAAAAACCCCACTGAGATCTTACCACGCCCAATGGGAAAAGGAACTCAGGAAAAAACTAGATCCGGAAGACTGGCAAACTATGACCTTAGCGCTTTCTAAGTGCTCTAGGAATGTTCTTATCCTGGAAAACACACATAAAGTTCTGTATAGGTGGTATTATACACAGGCTAGGTTAGCTCGCTTTATCCCCAACTACTCTTCTCTTTGTGTCCGAGGTTAACAGGAAGGGTCTAAGGCCCACATTTGGTGGTCATGTCCGAAGGTCTGCAGGTTATGGGTCAGAATCTATGCCCTGCTTCAAAACCTACTTCATGTTAACCTTAGGAGGGACTCCTATGAAGCCCTTCTGGGCAAACCAATTGTTGAACTGTTACGCCCAGAAAGGCAACTGGCCAAACATCTTTTTTACTGCAACTAAATTAACTATTGCCAAATCTTGGAAAACCCCTCTGTTGAGTTTCGAGGCTGTCAAAAATCGAATCAACGATGTTATGGTAAATGAGAAACTGACGGCTATTCTACTAGACACCAACGATAAATTCCTCAGGGTCTGGCAGCCGTGGATCACCTATTCCCAACCCTCTCGATTTGCTAAAACACTTCTTTCAATTTAGAAGCCCCCTGATGCACCCCCGTGGACTCTCTTTCTCCTTTCTTTTTTTTCTTCCTTCTTTCCCTTTCCTTTATTTTACTCTCTCTTCACCTATTCTCGACCGCTCTACTTCAACTTCTCGTCCTCTTTTCTTTAACCTTCCACTTTGCCTGTTCAAAATGACTTAAATGCCTGCCTATAAGTTCATGAGACTGCCAGGCACTGTCCTGGCCAGGACGGTTACCATAATACCAGTCATGTAAACAATGTTAGGTTGGTCCTTCTCAATGAACCTCTAGGCTTTGTTCATAACTGCCTAGTTAAGCTAGGCGAAATAATTGTTAGTTATCACTTCCGGATCTGTTTTACCCTCCAGGTAGCCTGGATCGGCTACATAGGACATTACATTAGCCAGATGATATCTTAAGTATTATGACTCTAATTTCAGTGATATCTCACCCTGTGTTATTTTCTAAGTATATACCCATTTTTGTCATTGCTTCATATTGGATGATTACGTGATATAACAGTTCAATTCCTTTGTCTAACTATGTTGGTTTGTCTACTAATAATCCTTTTGTAAAAGAGAACTGCAAGTGCTGGACCAAGGATGAAACAGGGGGTGGTGTTGAGCTTTGCCCTTTTTGTTTATGTATATGGCAAAGGAAGATTAGGATAAAATTAAAATAATACTTTCTAAGATTAGTTTTAAACTTCCCTTCAGTCAGTTTGAACATGTCCCCGTGTTCTTGATTTTGGTTTCATATTGAAAAAACTGCCTTCCTGAACCTTATTCACCCCCTTGATGTATTTAAAGGTTTCAATCATGTCTCCCCTTTCCCTTCTTTCCTCCAGACTGTACATATTAAGTTCCTGAAGTCGCTCTTGATATGTTTTATCCCCCAAACCTTTCACTATATTTGTTACATGTCTCGGGACTCGTTCTATGTTATCAATATCTTTTTGTAAGTGAGGTCTCCAAAACTGGACACAATATTCAAAATTAGGTCTCACTAAAGATATATATAGGGGAATCAGAACTTCCTTCCTCTTGCTGGTGATCCCTCTAGTGACGTATCCTAGAATTATATTTGCTTTTCCCACTGCCTGGTCACACTGTTTGCTCATTTTGCAATCATCTGAAATAAGTACCCCCAAATCTTTTTCTTCTGTAGTGCTGGCTAACACTGTACACCCAATGTTGTACTCTTTCAGGGGATTCTTTTTCCCTAGGTGCATTATTTTACATTTAGAAACATTGAACTGAAGTCTCCACTGCTTTGACCAATCTTCCAGCAACGCTAAATCCTGTTCCATGTTACAGACACCTCCAGGAATATCAACCCTATCACCTCTGTATCATCAACAAAAAGTCATACCTTACTTAACAAAAATTTAGCTATACTCTGTTGATTTAAAACATATTTAAATAGATAATAAAATGTTAAATAAAAAGTTCAAACATGAAAATGAAACCATGAAATACAAAGGTGGCAGGGCCTTATTTTCATCCATTACTGTAGATTATCAAACCGCCCCTCCTCTGTAAAGCACATTGGAGAGAATTTATTACAGAAATTGTAAAACTTTTCTGCTGGTATGGTTTCTTTAAAACAGCTGCATCTAACTCATGAACGCCTTGCAACAGTTTGGTAAGAGTTCTGACATGTGAGACAGATTCAGGTAGTTCTTTTTGCACCATTTTCAAAGTGTGATGCCATGGCAAATTCAAAAAGAAATACTGACAATTAATAGATAAGAAAGATGGAGTTAACTAATACCAACTCTCAGTTGGCCTACAGTAACTTCAATAATAAAACTTAAAAAAACCAAGCAACCAATGATAAAATGGTCTTTCAGAGTCTCTGTCAGGCTCTGCCCACCCAAAAGTTTAGCTGTAAGGTGGACGGACCTGATGGGGATTTTGAGAGACTGGCATAGCTCCATGAGACACTAGCCTCCTGCAAATGGATACTACCTTGTGAAAAGAGGGACAGGAGCACAGCTTTGATCACTTACATATACTAACAATCACAAGGGAGGCAGACTTAATGGGGAATGCTGAGAGACTAACCCCCATTAGGTCTGCCTTCCTTAGGATTGACAGCAGATGGCAATTAGCAGATTCCATAGTAGCCTGCTAGTGGATATGGAATCTGCCTACTGCTGTCAATCACAAGGACGATGGACCCGATGGGGGATTAGTATCTCAGCATTCCCCATCAGGTCCACCTACCTTGTGATTGCTAGTATGGATATCTCTGTACCTACTGCAATTCATATCATTGTCCATTGAAGTGATGGATGGACCAAAACTGTTGCCTTTCCTAGGACCATATTTTGTCTTAATCTGTCTCTACCTCTAGCTTTCTCACTGTACAAAGAATCAACATCATCAACTCTCTTCAGTGAACAGGCAACTTTAGATAGATGCTAAACCACAAAACAGCAGGATGACCTTCTTGAATAGCAGATACGTGTGTATAACATCAATAACTCCTTTGGCAGTTAAAACAGTAAAGGAATATAAGGCTGAACTGTGTATTTACCTGTTTGCACATATTTTCACCTTATACTAAAGAAATTTTGCAATCAACATCATAAATATCTTTCAGTATTTAATAGAAAAATAACTTTCTATACATTTCTTTAATAGTACATACAATGGAAGCATTACACAAAGAAAGTTGTTTGGTTGTCTGCCTAAAATCCTAGGGCTGGCTCTACATGACCCCAGATAAATAACACAGCCTTTACTTGGTGATATCTGCATTAGACACATGCAAAAGGCTTTTTTTTACAAAGCAAGTCAAAGAGGGCACACTTTTACCCTTCCCATGGCTTACGGCTTTCTATACGCAGAGGAAAACGTTATTATTAACAATAAATTGCAAGTGACTACAACTGTGTGTTTCTTTTGCTGACATTTTATAGCAAAGAAAAACATAATTGTGCCATTAGCAAATTCTACAAAGGTAGTCTCATTTCCATTATGTTCCAAAAAAAGTGTATTTTCCTATATAACTGCATTAAAAGCTATGTGGAAGTAAAAAAATGTTAACTGTGCTTCCATTACTTAGTAGAAAGATTGTAGAATATTATTTACTAAGCTAAAACTGAGCGATTATCCAATACAATGTGTGCTTTATTGGGCAAGATAAGCAATTTAGGAAGCATTTAAAGTAAGTATGCCTTGAAGCATTCTAACTTTAGAACGTAGAAAAATATAAATTGAACAGGATAAAAGTAATGCTAAAAACGTATCCACTTCTCCATACAGATACATTTGTATAGGTTTACCTGAAAACAGGAGTAAGTGCAAAGGTAGATGGCACATGAAGTATTAAAAACTGCTAAAGACTATAGCCATGTCACTATAGATTAAAATAGCATTCTATTTAAAATATCAACTGTTTCATATACTGAAAATAAGGTGTGTCTGTTGATTTAAAAGTAAACCGGTTGGGCAAATGATTTTTTTTTTAATTGATTTGTTTTTCAGTGATTAGTGATTTCTTTTAAAATATTTATTTTACAATAAATACAGGGTACATTCATGACACTGGTGTTATTGAACAGTATAGGTTTCCTAAAGAGAGAGCACATTACAAGTGATTTTCTTTCAGACCTCTTTCTAATTAAACATCTGCATAGAGCTCTACAGAGCAGGCAAAGAGTTGTGGGGGTTTATTCACACCTCTGACCATTGATTTGTGTGTATGAATTTGAACATATGCTATTGCACTCCGTAAACAGACTTTTTCTAGCAAAACTTGCCAGATAAAAACGTAAAAGAAGCCTGGGGTTCAATATGCTGCCTGCAGCACTAAATATGACAAAAATCCATTATTCTATTAGTTATATTTACTTTACTGCAAAGCCTAAAAAAGTTTGTGTTTTCTTTCTCTTAACAATTTCCATAATATCTGCAGAATTTGTAAGACCTGCCATAAGAACTGGTTATAGTTCTTGCCCTGATACTTTGCCAGTACTTGTCTTGCAATAAGCAATGGCTATCGTTTTTGGTCCTCATAAAATGCCAGTGTTTGTCTTACATTTAGAACTCTGAAACCAAAAGCCTGTCAGAGTGGCACCAGGATGAATAGGCCCGGTAGTACACAAATCTAAGCAGAAAACAGAAAACTGCAGTAAAGGGAGCAAAGAAATATATGTGACCAAAAGCCCACACTTACAATGGGAGATTCTGATTAAACTTCTGATAAACAGTAATTAATCACCTCCCCTCAATAGAATTTTGTGTTTTCCTGGTAACAAAGATTCCTTTCTTCTTAATTAATGATTTGTAAAACTTGTAAGCCAACAATAATAATACAGGTCTGAGGCATATACGTTACATGGCATAGCTGCAAGAATATATTATCTTTACTACTGCATGGTGTGTACTGGGCAATAATTATCCATGCTGCAAACACGTCAGGGGTTCCCAATGAGCATGCAAAAAGATATCTGTCAGTATTACCCCTGAGAAATGATAAGTTGCAATCCTAAAAAAAGAATTGCAAAGCCATTGCACATTTTTCCAAAGAAGTACCTTCTGAAAATCGTAGTTGCCTATTATACTGACCTTCTGACTTTAATACTTTCTAAGTCACTGGACCAAAACAAGTATGTAGACATAACAGCCGGACATGTGTTTTTCTGTTAACTTTCTCAATCTAGTTCACAACAGAAACCAGAGAGTGTGAGGACCTGCACTGTGGCATTGCATAGTACTGTCAGTCTAATTTGTTTTTAGTCATTGGAGGCGTGGACAGAGAGATGTAGACAGGAAAAATGAGATACTCTGAGGACATCAGAAAAATATACAATGAGCAGTCAAATAACACAAGTGCAATTGTCAATTGGGTGTCACC
This sequence comes from Glandirana rugosa, assembly GCA_018402905.1. Taxonomy (NCBI): domain Eukaryota; kingdom Metazoa; phylum Chordata; class Amphibia; order Anura; family Ranidae; genus Glandirana; species Glandirana rugosa. The sequence goes on along the minus strand of BLSH010345484.1, from coordinate 948,061 downwards.
ATCATGGCTATGCAGTGTTGCATATATCTTTCAATCAGAAAAGTGGCTGAATATAACTTTGAAAGGTAAAACCATTCACACCTATGCATTTAAATGTATTTAGCTGTGGCCTAGCTTCAAATTTAACCACTTCAGCCCCGGAAGGATTTCCCATGTTAGGACCAGAGCACTTTGCGATTCGGCACTGCGTTGCTTTAACTGACAATTGCACAGTCATGCGACGTTGTACCAAAAAAAAATTTGTGTCCTTTTTTTCCCACAAATAGAGCTTTCCTTTGGTGGTATTTGATCACATCTGCGTCATTTATGATGACCACTATAAACAAAAAAATGAGCGACAATTTTGAAAAAAAAATCGCAATCAGCGTTTATTGATTGGGTTGCGCAAAAGTTGCCGCGTTTACAAACCATGAGAATTAGGGCTTTAATATTGGGGTGGACATGTCGGACAATTTGACACTTTTTTGGGGCCAATGACATTTATACAGCGATCAGAAATTTAAATATCCACTGATTACTGTATAAATGTCATTGGCAGTGAAGGGGTTAACCTGCAGGGGGAGATCTAGGGGTTAATTGTGTTCCCTAGGCTGTGAGGGGGCTGAGCTACCATGGGCATAAGAGATCTAATTGATCGCAGTGACAGGGATCAGTAGATCTTTTAAAAGCCCCCTAACAGAGCGGGGAACCACCATTTGTTTACATCGGTGGTTCCCAGATCTTCCTCTCTGACAGGCAATCACGGCTCGCCGGCGGAGATTGGGTCCACCCGAGCTGCGGCCGCCCTCCCACCTGCTAGCTGTGCAATGCGCGAGCCGCCGTTTATAGATGGCGATTTGCGCTACAGTGCCACTCTGCAGCAGTAAAAATATGTGAGCTGGTCGGGAACCTGTTAAAATCTGAACTCTGGAAATCTGGATAATTAAAACACATGTGTATGTATCTAGCACTGACTCCAAACTGGTTTGAGTAGTGTGATATGGGGGATGTTTTGCTTGTGGTAGATGTGTTTGTAACGTAAGTTCATGTGAGACAGGAACTATAGTTAAGGGCTTGGCAGCACCACTTGGTAGCACCACTTGTATTAAATGAAAAGCAAAGAAAAAGTTCAATGCAAACTGACTTCCCTCACAGGGGTACTTCTCCAGCAAACACAAATAACAAAAATTCCAAGCCACCTGGCTCTTAGGCTCCCTTCAGCCTCAGTTGCAGCATCTCGCTGCACGGGCCCACCCCTAGCCTCCAAATAAGGTTCTCTAGTCCCTCCCTGGGTTTTGCTCACTCTTTCAGAAACTCCAGACTTCCTCCAGCACCCCTGGACTTGCTACCTGCCTCAGCTGTCTCAGCCCCCCAGACCCTCTTTTAATCTCCCAGGCCCATGTAGCTGTACATATGTTCCCAGTCCTTTCAGCAGGAAGTCCCCCAGATAAGAAATGCTGTCTCTGACAGAAACAACCAGATATAACAGGGCTCTGTCTCCAAACAGCAGCAGCTGCAAATGCTGTAGCTCTGCTCAGGATTACAATATATATTCACACAGGCTGCAGATGTCTCACAAAATCCAGGAACAGGATTGAAGGTTCCTTCCCACCTTCCACCTTCCCACCCAGGACACTTCAGAACCTTCAAGTTCCAGGCCCCAATCCAGGACTACCAAACCCAGAGAAAACTTAAAACACAGTTTTCTCTGGTCACAAACCACCTGCTGCAACTTCTCAAACTAGATCTTTGAGAGTCCCATGCCATCTCTATACTAATTTACTAAACTCTCACAGTGGCAGGGCATCACACTGTCACAGTAGCTTTATAACAGTAACCAGCCACATACAGTATTTCTGAGGTTTGTCTGTATAGCATCTTCAAAGTTTAATTCAATACACATTTGAAATCGCTAGAGGGTATGCCTTTTCCCCAAATATCTGCACAAAGCAAAGTGAAATAAAAATAGTGTGTCCAATAATTATTATAGAAACACTGATAAATGCTCCAATGTAATATGTTTAGTATTCCGGGATATCAACATTTGACTTGTTTCTATAGAAACAAGTACAAAAATTCCAGTACTGCTAGTATTCTTATTGCCTGCCTGAAGCAACAGCTTCATCTTGACAACAATCACTCATCCACTGTGTTGTCAGCCAGTGGCTAAAGAAAAAAAAATCAAATACCACCTAGCACTTTTCTTACTTTTGATTTCTGGAAGCAAGCAAAATATCACTAACAACTGGCTTTCAGAAAATTGAAAATCGAAAATGTGCAAAAACAAATAAACTAAATTACACTGTTGCATTTCTTCATACATTTCCTTTTTCAAGAGCTAGCAATAACTGTAACACACTAAACAGTGATTGATAGAAGCAGCACTTTTAGAGTTAAAATACACAGTATTTCCTATAGAGAATTACATGCCAATCATAAATAGACTATCTTTACATTCCTGACATACCTGGTACTGAAGGTTTGACAAAAAGCACTCAAAACTGTATATGCTATATATCACATTTACATTGTACCTACAACGAATGGTTTTCATTTTTAATAATTAGAATGGAAAATCCAAACTACTGAAATAATGGGTGAGCACAACCTGCAGTGGGCTCATTGACAGGAGAATTACTTGAGTATCCATGACCCAGTTGACTCAAACACAAATGAATAAACATTTGTGCACTATATCCCCTATTCAAATAGTATTGTGAGTCCATAAATATCATTCAAAAAGTGTTCCCACACCACCAACGAAAGCTTTCCCAATATTAACAATCCTCTTCATTCCTCTTCACCATGAACACAAACAGGATAGTATCACCATGTGCGAGAAGAGTGCAAATTTACAAAATATTTTTGACCCCTTTTCTACAGGAAGGTCAAAAGGTGTTTTGTGGGTCTAGGCCCCCATATATAGTCCACTTGCCCAAGTTATCTGTTCTCCTGGATACTCTGGGTAGACTGTGGGCTCTCCTTTAACTTCCCTCTCAAGTATAAGGAATTGCATATATCAAATGAAAACTAATATACAGGGTGGGCCATTTATATGGATACACCTTAATAAAATGGGAATGATTGGTGATATTAACTTCCTGTTTGTGGCACATTAGTATATGTGAAGGGGGAAACTTTTCAAGATGGGTGGTGACCATGGCGGCCATTTTGAAGTTGGCCATTTTGAATCCAACTTTTGTTTTTTCAGTAGGAAGAGGGTCATGTGACACATCAAACTTATTGGGAATTTCACAAGAAAAACAATGGTGTGCTTGGTTTTAACGTAACTTTATTCCTTCATGAGTTATTTACAAGTTTCTGATCACTTATAAAATGTGTTCAATGTGCTGCCCATTGTGTTGGATTGTCAATGCAACCCTCTTCTCCCACTTTTCACACACTGATAGCAACACCGCAGGAGAAATGCTAGCACACATCTCGTATCTTCACAGCATAGACAATTGCCTTCAGATGACCCCAAAGATAAAAGTCTAAGGGGGTCAGATCGGGAGACCTTGGTGGCCATTCAACTGGCCCACGACGACTAATCCACTTTCCAGGAAACTGTTCATCTAGGAATTCTCGGACCTGACACCCATAATGTGGTGGTGCACCATCTTGCTGGAACTATAATGTCGGTGATAGGGAATTTCTGGCCATCAAGTCGGTTTTGGAGTAATGGCGATAGCTCCAGGAAGGAGCAGCTCACCGGGTATTGGTTTTTACTGACCATAAAAACCATAAAAAAAATATGCTGTGAAGATACGAGATGTGCAGCACCTGAAACTACGGATACTGGAAGCCTGTGCTAGCATTTCTCCTGCGGTGTTGCTATCAGTGTGTGAAGAGTGGGAGAAGAGGGTTGCATTGACAATCCAACACAATGGGCAGCACATTGAACACATTTTATAAGTGGTCAGAAACTTGTAAATAACTCATGAAAGAATAAAGTTATGTTAAAACCAATAAGTTTGATGTGTCACATGACCCTCTTCCTATTGAAAAAACAAAAGTTGGATTCAAAATGGGCATCATGGTCACCACCCATCTTTAAAAGTTTCCCCCTCACATATACTAATGTGCCACAAACAGGAAGATAATATCACCAACCATTCCCATTTTATTGAGGTGTATCCATATAAATGGCCCACCCTGTATATGTATATATCTCATTATTAAGAATGGTATCCCACAGATAATGGAATGCTAAGTGACTAATAATTCTATTCCTAAAGTATTATTGAAAATTATGCAAACATCAGGACACTCTGCCACTCCCCTAAAATGTTTCTGCCAAGGCCTATGTGGCATTTATAGACCTGTTTTGGAAACCAGAATTAGGACTCTTTTGTAAGATGCTATTTAAGACAAATAAATGCAAGAATACCCAACCACAAGCACTTCAAAATTGAATTATATAGATAGATACTTGTTTTCATGTGGATATCAATGGATAGGACTGTATTGCAAATAGTCATTTTTTCCACACCTAGATTTTATCAGGGCTGATAGAACACTTTAAATGCAAGTGCAGATCTACTGGATCTGGAATTGGAAGAAGTGGATGTAGAATGTTAAATGGATATATTATTTTCCATGCACTCTGAGTGAAAGAAGAAATCACTAAAAAAGTGTTGGAAGTATGCACTACATCATGCATGTCATATAACTGCATCTTCAACGTAAAACAAAAAAAAAAAAAAAAAGAGAAGCAGGAGTGATTGATTAAAAACATTTTTTGACCATACAGTTTTGTAGGCTCAATTGTTTGAGGTGAAAGCACATCTTGACTTTTTTAACAACAAGAAATAAAGAATTCACACAAGTGCACAAAAATTGAAAGAGACATTTTATTATTGAAGCACAAGACTTGACTTTTAATAATAGGACACTTACCTGTCCTGGAGTCCAGTGGTTGGATTCCTCCCCCCTCAGGTGTCACATTTGGCGACCCTATGTCTTCTAGTGGGAGATCGCGCGCTCCAGGTCAGCAGGACTGGGGGGATGGGGAGGGGGTCCTGTGTAAGTTCATCTTACAGATTTTTCTGTAAAGGTGAACTTACCCTTTAACTACTCCCAGTCCAGGCCTTTTTTGGCACTTTTTGTTCACATGTAACAGTCAGTATTTTTTGCTAAAAAATGACCTAGAACCCACAAACATTATATATTTTTTTTTAAAAGCAGAGGCCCTAGAGAATAAATTGGTGGCTTTTGCAATTTTTTATGTCACACGGTATTTCCACAGCAGTTTTTCAAATGCAATTTTTGGGAAAAATACACTTTTTTCATTTTAATGCAAAAAAACACAATGCATAACCCAATTTTTTGTAAAATATAAAAGATGAAGTTATGCAGGGTAAACAAACATGTACATTTTACTATGCATAGGTGACACTTTAAAAGACTTTAAAGAATACCACTTCAGATTTGCAGAGGAGGTCAGGTGCTAGAATTACTGCCCATGATCTGACATTTGTGGTGATACCTCACATGTGTGGGACGATTGCTGTTTGTGTGTGTGCGGGACCAAAGTGTAAATTATTAATTTATTTTCTTTTCTTTATTTTTACACTGTTACTTTTTTTAGCACTTTAATTGCTGTTAAAAGGGATGTAAACATCCTTGTGACAGCAATAGGCATGTGACAGGTCCTCTTTATAGAGAAATTTGGGGTCTATAAGACCCCAAATCTCTCCTCTGCACTTGAAAGCATTAAAAAATAACCAAGATCTGTGTTTCTGGATGTTTTTAATTTTCTAAAAATGGCACTGATGGTTCTGAGTAAACCGGAAGTAATGTCATGTCATCGCTTATAGGTTACTATTACGAACAGCCGATCAAAACAGATCCTGGCAGAACCCAAGAGAGCTGCGGATGGCGGCGGGAGGGGGGGGGCATACAATAGTAAGTGGTTCATCATCCTCTCCAATTGCTATTACAAAACCGCCAACCGTCCGCTCTAAAAAACAGTAAAAGGGTGATGCCGAGATAACCATCGAAAGTCAAGTGATGTACAGGTATGTTGTTGGATGGGAAGTGGTTAAAGTAACATCATTCTCCTAAAAATGATTCTACACCGGTGACTTTTATGGTAATTCATATATGTGCAATGCGTGGCACCTTCATCAGATATGCTCTCATCTGTTCCCTTTCTTTGTCAGCTTTTAATCTCCTCCAAAACGACCAATATAACGAACCATGGTCCTGTCCCTTTACATTATATTCTACTCTATGTTCCACTCAGTTGATATACTAAGAAAATACATAGTGTCTTATTCTTAACCAACGTGAAATCATATAATTCTGCAGACTCCTACTCACAAATAATGTCCCACTTATGCGTTAAAGGATTATGTTTTTAGAAGATCTCGTCTCCTCCATTGGGTGCCCCCACACCTGGAGACTGTGTTGAACAATCATTTTTATGATCAAAAAGCTGTATTCAATTCTGAAATCCTTCAGAATTTTCCAATTCTCTCTTCCACTAAGCCACATGCAAAAGGATAATAGAAGTGTATATTATTTCACAATTGGCCAAATGAAAACTTGCATTTAATATGATAAAAGCAATGCCTTCAATCCTATACTAAAACCACTGCATTGACAGAAATCAATCACTTGCCTCAGTGTAGTACTCCAGCGTCATCCCATAAGCCCTGTCCCTACATGTTTTATCACCAAGGGAGATCACCCTGAGGTGAGTGATTTCTGTCAAAGTTTATGTGTTTTTATTTATATTCGTGCTACACCACATTATGTTTATTATGTTGTACTTACCTGCTTTGTGTCATGGTCTTGTACAGAGCAGCCCAGAACCTCCGCTAGCAATCTTGGTTCCTCCCCTTCTCTGCATGCCCCCAGAGAAAACTGCTTGCACACAGTGCATGCTTGCTTCCGAGCTGTGTGTGTCTATAGAGCCGCTCCATAGACACACATAGTGTGGCTTGGCCCTGCCCCTCACTTTCTCCTTACAGCATTTGATTGATGCCAATGGATCCTGCTACTGCCCGAGTCCCAGTGTGAAGAGGAAGAGAGGAGAGAAGATATTCAGCCGTGCACAGCACTGGATCGATTGAGGACTCAGGTAAGTATTTAGGGGGTTGGGAGCAAACAGCATGACGTAAAACATTTTTTCCCTTAATTCAGGAAATGCATTAAGTTAAAAAATGTTTTGGCTTTAAAACCATTTTGATATATCACACTAACTTTCCCTCAACTGGGTTGCACTTCGTGGAATTCTAAAATAATGTTAAAATGCTGGACTAAAATAACAATGGCATAAAATAATGATTTGAAAGTGCCAGAAGTCCTACCTCTTTCAGTAATCCAAGGCTTCAACCTCTTCTGCCTGCTAAATAGGTGAAACATGTATTGTTTACACAGCTCTATCACCATATCCCTGCTGTCAGTGATTTTTAAACACTTTGTTATACAATTTCATGTACTCCCACACAATAAGATGACCTTGGCACACAGACAAGTTTACTTCAATTTTACAGAAAAGCATCCGTGTCTAGGAAACTTCTATTTCCCCCACATAGTATGAAACACATGCATGTCTAAAAATAGCTAAATTTAATCATAATAGTACCAATAATCAACAAGAATTACTCAAAATGACTGTGGGCTTCTAAAGGTATATACAATGCTAAACATCAGTAAATAATTTACATTTAATAGCAGCAATATTCATGTTTTGATAAATCTATGTATGAATTGAGAGACAAGTCAGCTAATAAAACCAGAGAACTACTCTTATGTAAATGATTTTGTAATAAATTCCAAGTCTAGCAGGCATTTTTTGTTATAGACAAGCTAACAAACCAGGCTATGTATACCTCCGGATGCTACAGTGGGGAAAGAAATGTTTTGATCCCCTGGAGATTTTGTAAGTTTGCCCACCTACAAATAAAGGGTTGATAATTTTTATCATGGGTGTATTTTAAATGGTAGACACAGAATATCAACCAAAATTCCTAAAAAGACACATGATACAAATGTTATAAATTGAGTTGCAGTTCAGTGAGTAAAATAAGTATTTGATCCCCAAGCAAAACATGACTTAGTACTTGGTGGAGAAACCCTTTTTGGCAAGCACAGAGGTCAGACGTTTCTTGTAGTTGGCCACCAGGTTTGCACAATCTCAGGAGGGATTTTGGTCCACTCTTCTTTACAGATCTTCTTTAAATCCTTAAGGCTTCTTGGCTTTCACTTGGCAACTTGAAGTTTCAGCTCCTTCCATACATTTTCTATAGGATTAAGGTCTGGAGACTGGCTAGGCCATGCCATGACCTTAATGTTCTTCTTCTTCAGCCTACTTTGTTGCCTTGGCGGTATGTTTTGGGCCATTGTCATGATGGAAGACCCATCCACGTCCCATTTTCAGTGTTCTGGCTGAGGGAAGAAGGTTCTCATCCAAGATTTTACAATATATGGCCCATCCATTGGCCCCTCATTGCGGTAAAGTCAGCCTGTACTTAGAGCAGAGAAACAGACCCAAAGCATAATGTTTCCACCTCCGTGCTTGACTGTAGGGATGGTGTTCTTAGTCAGCATTTTTCTTCTCCAAATACAGCAATGTTAATGCCAAAGAGCTCAATTTTGGTCTCATCTGACCACAGCACTTTCTCCCGATCCTTCTCTGAATCATTTACATGTTCATTGGAAAACTTTAGACAGGCCTGTACTTGTGCCCTCTTGAGGAGCATTGTGTTACTAATGGTTTGTTTGGTGACTGTGGTCCCAACTGCCTTGAGATCATTCACAAGCTCCTCCTGTGTAGTTCTGTTCTGATCTTTCACTTTTCTCATGATCATCCTTACCCCATGAGGCAAAATCTTGCATGGAGCTCCAGACCGAGGGCAGTTGATGGTTATTTTGTAATTCTTTAATTTGCAAATACTCACTCCAACAGTTGTCTCCTTCTCACCAAGCTTCTTGCTGATGGTCTTGTAGCCCATTTCAGCCTTGTGCAACTGTAAAATCTTTTCCCTGATGTTCTTTGGCAGCTGTTTGGTCTTGCCCATGATGGTGAGGTTTGAATGGATGAAAGAGATTCTGTGGACAGGTATCTTTTATACACATAATGAGTTGTTGTTAGGAGCACCTTCTTAAATTGACAGGACTAATCTGTGTAGCACATGAGCACATAGTGTAGCCAGTCTGTGGGAGCCAGAATTATCGTTTATTGGTAGTGGATCAAATACATATTTTACTCACTGAACTGCAACTCAGTTTATAACATTTGTATCATGTGTCTTTTTCTGGATTTTATGTTGATATTCTGTCTCTATGATTTACACCTCTGATAACAATTATAGACACTGCAGGGGATCAAATAATTATTTTTGCCACTGTATATCCTTCACAGCCCAACTCTGTCTTATCAGTTTTGCTTTGGCAATCCATCAGGAATCAAGACACGTAAGCAAATATAAGTGCTTTGATAAGTGTCCACTTGGTTTTATGTGATTTAAAAGATTTCATTATGTTCAGTTTTTTAAATGTATATTTTCTATATACACACAAAAAAAATCTACCAAACCAAAATGGCAGAGTTTTATTCAAAAGTTGTTACTACTGACAATTATATTAATAATGTTAGCTATAATTAAAAATAATATAATAATACCCATCATTTGTTTTTGATCAATTACAGATCATCAATTTAGGAGAAGCAATAAATCTTCGGACACACAACTGATTGCCAAGGTCTCAGCCTGTTTAGTATAACACGAGAAAGGCTCTAGATTGAAACACATTGGTCACTTAGTTATAAAATAAAAACATTTTATGTACGTGAAGAAAACAAGTCAGCATTGCTTTGTCAAAGATAACATTTTTCCCTCAGCCCCGGTTCACATAGGTGCGATGCGGGAACCCTGCGAATCCACTGCGGGTTCCCGCATCGCACCCAACTCGCACGGCAGTTCACACTGCCCTACGCAATCTGAAGGGAGGTGTCAATACACTACCTTTTCAGCTTGCATATTGCAGTGTGATCTGCAAATTTGCTCAGGAATCAGATCACATGGGTATGAACACCCATGCGATCCGATTCTGGTGCGAGCCAAAAAAGGGTCCTGTGCAAGTTTGGTCCGAATGCAATGCAATATCAGCCATACAACCTGTATGGCTAAAATCGCATTGCACAGACATCGTATATGATTTGCACTGCAGTGCGGTGCAAATCATATGCGATATTGCAGAGCACACATGTATGAACCAGAGCTCAATCTCAAACCCTGGCAAATATAAGATATTTTTGTCAGGTAGTATGTATTTATGTATTAATTAAAAATAAATAATTGTATGATTAAGGCTAGGTTTACACTATCCGACATGAGAACGGTCCAACTTTTGATGCTACTTTGCTCTGTGACTTGTGTCCTACAACGATCCTACATTGGTCCGACTTCTGTGAACGGGATCCGACTTTGATCCGGGGTATTGTTTGATCCGACAGTACCAGGCACCTTGTGGTCTGGTGATCTTGAAGAGGAACTCCACGCCAAATTAAAAAAAAATGTCATGGGGTCCCCCTGCAGGAGCATACCAGGCCCTTCGTTCTGGTATGGATTCTAAGGGGAACCCCTGTCGAAAAAATGGCATGGGGTCCCCCAAAGTCCATACCAGACCATTCAGTCTGGTATGAATTTTAAGGGGAACCCCCACACCATGCAGCCTGGCAGGCCAGGAAAGGGGGTGGGGACGAGTGAGCGCCCCCCTCCTGGACCATATCAGGCCATGGGGAGAATGGGTGCTTTGGGGCGGGATGGTCTGTGCCCCCCACCCCAAAGCACCTTGTCCCTATGTTAATGAGGACAAGGGCCTCTTCCCAACAACCCTTGCTGTCTAACAACTAATGCTGTCTCCGCGCTCTGCATTGACTTATATTGGCATGGGATGGGGCAACCCACTGACGTGATCCAGAGGCCCCACCCCCTTATGATGTCACTGTCCGAGGCATGATGGGGCAGTAACGTCATAAGAGGGTGTGGCCTCTGGATGACGTCAGCTGGTGGCCCCGCCCCATGTCAATATAATTCAATACAGAGTGCAGAGACAGCATTAGTCCGGGAGATTGCGTTGTGTCAACATTATTATTATTATTACTATACAGGATTTATATAGCGCTGACAGTTTGCACCGCTCTTTAAAATATTAGGGCAGACAGTACAATTGCAATACAATTCAATACAGGAGGAATCAGAGGGCCCTGCTCATTAGAGCTTACAATCTAGGAGTAAGGGCCAAGTGATATGAAAGGGCAATAACTGTGTGGGATGAGCTGATGAAGAAGATAAAAGTGCAGTTGTTAGGTGGCAGCAGGATAGGCTTCCATGAAGAGAAAAATTTTCAGGGATCGTCTGAAAGTGATAGATTTGGGAACAGTCTGACAGATTGGGGTAGGGAAGTCCAGAGGATGGGAGAGACTCGGGAGAAGTCTTGGAGGTGAATATGAGGGGAGGTGATGAGGGAGCTGGAGAGCACGAGGTCTTGGGAGGAACAAAGAGTATGATTAGGTTAGTATTTTGAGACTAGGCTAGTGATACAGCAGGGAGTAGAGTTGTGGATGGCTTTGTAGCTTATTGTTAGTATTTTGAATTTAATTTGTTGGGCGATTGGTAGCCAATGGAGGGATATGCAGAGAGGGGTGGCAGACGCTGAACAGTTTGTTAGGTGGATGAGTCTGGCAGCGGCATTCATGATGGACTGAAGGGGGGATAGTCTATTTAAAGATGAGCCAATGAGGAGGGAGTTGCAGTAGTCGAGGCGAGAGATGACCAGGGAGTGAATCAGGAGCTTTGTGGTTTCATTGGTTAGACGTATTTTAGAGATGTTGAGGCGGCAAGCCTTAGAAAATGATTGGATGTGGGGCCAAAAGGAGAGTTCAGAATCCAGGACAACAAGCACCCTAACATATGGGGATGGGTGAATGGTTGTGCCATTGCTCTTGACAGAGAAGTCAGGGGAAAAGGCACGTGGGGGAGGAAATATTATGAGTTCAGTTTTGGACAAGTTGAGTTTGAGACAACATGGGAAAAAGAACAGAAGGAGAAGACAGAAGACCAGGCAAAAGAGCAGAAGAAAGAAGACCCCTCAGAAGAAAGAAGACCCTGCAAAAGAGAAGAAGAAAGAAAACACCGAAGGAGGGAGAAGAGCCGGAGAGGGAGAAGACACTGGAGCTGATTTAATAAAATACTTTAAAAACCCGTGTAGTGGGTTTTGTTTACACTTTTTTTAGGTGAATGGGTAGGGGTACAATGCACTCCATACTCATTCACATAGGGTGGGGGCCCGGAATCTGGGGGCCCCTTTGTTAAAGGGGGCTTCCAGACTGCGATAAGCCCCCCGCTAGCAGACCCCAACAACCACCGGCAAGGGTTGTTCAGAAGAAGCTCTTGTCCTCATCAACATGGGGACAAGGTGCTTTGGGGTGGGGGGCACAGATCCCCCCGCCCCAAAGCACCCATACTCCCCATGTTGAGGGCATGTGGCCTGGTATGGTCCAGGAGGGGGGATGCTAGCTTGTCCCCACCCCCTTTCCTGGCATGCTAGGCTGCGTGCTCGGATAAGGCTCCATTTTTTTGGCGTGGGAGTTCAGCTTAAAATCCATACCAAACCAAAGGGCATGGTATGCTCTTGGAGGGGGACCCCATACAATTTTTTTTTTTAATTTGGCGGGGGTTCCCCTTCAAGATCCTCAGAGCACAAGTCGCATGCCAAAGTCGGATCAGTTAAGACAATGATCCGACTTTGATCCGACTTCAATGTTTTTCAATAGGCTGAAGTAGGATCAAAGTCAGACAAAAATAGTACAGGGACGTTTTTCAAAGTCAGACCGGCTGTCAGACCAGTTAAGATGGCTCTCATAGGGAATCATTGATTTTGTGATATAATGTGACTTGTGCTCCTAATGTCGGTCCAATTCTCGGACTAGTTTGAACCCAGCCTAAATGCCACCACGTACCAGAAACTGTGATTTTTTCGGCCGTCTGTAATTCCCCTGCACAGTGGCATTCAGAATAGGAGGGGTTGTACTAGCACTAGGAGCCAATTAATCTCCACTACACATCCTAAAAAATTTAGCAAACTGACCATGATTAGTGTTGAGCGAACCCGGACTGTAACGTTCGGGTCCGTACCGAACTTTCGGGTGTCCGTGGCACGGACCCGGACCCGGACATTTCAAAAATCGTTCGGGTTCGGTCCGGGGTTCTGCTATTTTACTCCACGTGTTGAGAAGCTGCAGGGCAGCCAATCAACAAGCGTTTCACTGGTTTGCCCTTAGAAGCCATCACAGCCATGCCTACTAATGGCATGGCTGTGATTGGCCGGTGCATCATGTGACCCAGCCTCTTTATAAGCTGGAGTCACAGTGCTGCAGTCACATGCTCCTTGGGTTAGTATAGGGAAAGGTAGCTGACGGCGTGAGGGACAGATTTTAGCCATTTTAAGACCTGATCCTGCATCCTGAGATAGATTACTTTACTACTGCTGTCTGTGCTGTTGCTCTGAGGACAGATAG
>BLSH010345484.1:906167-929641 GCA_018402905.1 Glandirana rugosa | reverse complement strand
CCTGAGTGATCTTAGTGTTAAAAGAGTCGATCTTTTACATACACTTTCTTTTTTCTATAGAACGACACACAAGTGGGTGGAAGATACGAAATTACCCTGTTCAGAGGGTAGTGTAATAACTTCCACCTACTTTTACTTCAACTTAAGGTCTGTTCATGAATTTATGTATTCAACTTACTGTATGTGCACTTGACAAAACGTTTCGTTTCCTACATATTAAGATAATTCTATCAGTACAATAGGTCCATGGGGACGGCAGGTTGTAGAACTGGAGGTGAGGACTTGTCCAACCACTTCCTAGGTGGGGGTCCGACGACAAACCTGTCACTTTCCCGTCGTCGTGTGACTATTTAGCCGTGCGATCGTTCGGGTTCCGTCCGGACCCGGACCCGGACTTTGTCCCGAAGTTCGGACGGACCAGCAGAACCCGAACTTCCAGGTGTTCGCTCAACTCTAACCATGATTTATCAGTGTGCTGCTGCCCTTTCACTGTCCAAACAGCAGCCTGGGGGTGGATCCTTCACCAACCTGTTCAGGAGTGGAGGTCAAGATGTTGGACGGCAGGGGTACCTGGATAACATGACTATCTTAATAGAATTATACATCCTTTGCTTTGCAAAACAGTTCACGTGTATGTCATTCAACTTATGTATTTAAGTACTTGTCTGGAATTCAACTTCATTTTCATCCACCTTCAATAATGTGATGGGAGACTTGTCCCATTAAAGCATAGAAGGTGGGTGAACACACAGCAAGATATCTTTTTTCTTTCACATACATTTTCTAGCTGAGAAAATTGTGATTCTAGTGAGTCCCAATGAACACCTGTTTTACTCTTATTTTAATCATATGTATAGTGCTGACATACTTTTCTCACAGTGTTTTACAGAGAACAATGATCTATTCATTGATTGAATATATTTACCCTTGTTGCAATATATACTCCATGTTTACTTGTCATTTTCATGCACATGACTGGTTTAAATTATATATGGCCTTTGCCAAAGCTATAGAAAATATACATAAAAAGTATCATACTAGTTTGATATGGGAGCATTTAGAAGATTCACAAAGTACAGTTTCCATGCTGCCATTCTAATTACTTCACGCATTCATTACGACTACAATGTTTTCATATAACTGTAATAATTCCTCTAGAAAGTATAAAATAGCTAACAAATCACAGCAGAGGAACTGAGTTGAGAGGAACCCCCTAAACTTCTAAGTAACAGTTACCTCAATAATCTGTATTATATGCACTCAGCCTAGAGTTGGAAACTGCAGTTTAAAGATGTGTTTTTGCTGAAGGCTAAACATTTTGAAGACCTTATGGATTCACTAGTAAACTAATGGGGGGCAACTGTATTAATGTTTAAATCTCTATAACTATGTGTACTCTGTATAACATGTTTTACTCTTGACTCCAGGTATGTGGGAAACCCCTGTGCCTGCTGGGACTTATGGAGTCCCTCCTAAATCTGCACTGTGTGCACGCTCCCATTTAGAACTAAAATTTTATGTGCAACTGTTCTTGAAAGTGACACAGAGCTAAAGCCACTCGGAAGTTGCTGGCAATCAGTGCCATGGAGGAGATGTGGGGCTTTGGCTTTGCGTCCCTCTAGCTGTGCCTGTATGTGTGCTGCTGGCAACAGATGCTCGTAGCATTGCTGTTCTAAACTGGAGCCTGCATGTACTGAAGACTCCAGTTAGATTCCTTAGGTCCTGGTGGACAGAGAAGCACCATATACCTGGAATAAAACAATGTGACTGAGGGTCAGTATAAAGAGGTATCTCGGAAAAGCAAAAATGATAAAAACTGCAGGAGCATGTGGGTTCTGCTATTAGCAGCTCATTTAGCAAAAAAAAAAAAAAAACATTGACTTTTATATCACTAGGAAGCCTAACTCCAGCTCACTTTTTAAACTGTAAAGCAATTTTTTTCTTTTGGGGAAAAAAAGGCTTAAAGTGGTTCTAAAGTTCACTGCATTTTCCTCTGGCCTCTAGGCCCATTTACTAAAGCATACTGTGTTAGTAATTTGGATATGCCATCTTCTGAACTATTCCGTTTTACTGAAAACTCCAGTTTCCTGCATAAACTTTGGAATTTACAGATTGAGGGGCCCAAAATCACGGCATATGAACAGTGGTGTGGTCAAGCCATGGAGCAGAGAGAGGGAATCACGATAATCTACAGGGCGCTGTCCGCGACTCACTCAAAGACCAGCTTTATGCAGGCCTGGGAAACTGACCTTGCTCAGCAATGGGAACTGGAGATTTGAAACAGGAACTTCTTTAGGGCTTAAACGGGAATGCTTAATACTGCTCTTGTTGAAGCAAACATATAGGTTATGTCAAGATGATATTTAGTCCTGTCTAAATTAGCTAAGCTCTACCCTGCAACATCTCCACTTTGCTTCAGGGATTGGAACCTCAGGGGTGACATGCTACATATATGGAATGTCCTTAAATTAGGAGTTTCTGGAACAAAATAGTCTCTCTGATTCAAAAGGTTTCCCATATTCCAGTAGTGAAATCACCACACATCGCCCTTCTCAACTCCCCAGTGGAGTCTTAAACTAAGAGTATGCAATGTCTCATCTTCCTTATCCTCTTGGGAGCCAAATTAACGATAGCCAAATCTTGGAAGAAACCTACCATTTTTGTCCTGATGGCAAAAAGGAACATTTCATGGATTATGGCACAAGAAAAGATAGTAAGTATTCTCTTAGACTCCTCCCAGAAATTTGAAGCGATTTGGGAACCTTAAATAACTTTCTCACTAACCCCTTGAAAACCCCTTAAATAACATCCCACTAACCCCTTGATGCCTTTACTGCTGTATCCCTCTTTTATTTTATTTGCAGGAGATTTCTCCTGGTCGGTCTCTCTCATCCAAGTCTTTCTTGGTATTCTGCTATTCTCTTTTCCTTGTGTTCTTCTCTCTTTCCTGTTGTCTCCCAGCTGTACAAACAACATTGGTATAAGAAACAGGCCACTATATTGTAGTGGATAGTTTTTTTACCACTAATATTTTGCTCCTTGTTTGGAAAATCTGTATTTTATGTGATTAGACACTCCTGTTAGGGCTATCTCCTCATTAGAGTTGAGCGTACACCTGGATGTTCGGGTTCGGCAGGTTCGGCCGAACTTTGCGAAAAAGTTTGAGTTCGGCCCCGAACTTGACCCCTGAAGTCAATGGTGACCCGAACTTTTGGGCACTAAAATTACTCTAAAAAAGTCCTGGAGAGGGCTAGAGGGCTGCAAAGGGAAGCAAAATTGGGGTAAGATTAGGACAAGTGCCCTGCAAACAAATGTGGATAGGGAAATAACTTAAAATCACATAATAAAAAAAAAAATGGAGGAGGAGGTGGATGTGGAGTAGAAGGTTGAGGACACAGGTCTGGCATAGAGGCCCGCTCATTGGTGGTGAAGTGGTGCTGTTCTGGCAATGTAGACGCACTTTTTAATTTTGTGCAAGAAATACACAGCAAGGTGCAAATGTACTATGTAGCACTACTTAAAACATTTTTTTAAACCAGCAATGTTGACGCACTTTTTAATTTTGTGCAAGAAATGCACAGCAAGGTGCAAATGTACTATGTAGCACTATTTTTTATTTTTTTTTAAACAAGCAATGTCTACGCACTTTTCAGTTTTGTGCAAGAAATGCACAGCAAGGTGCAAATGTACTATGTAGCACTATTTATTATTATTTTCTTTTAAACGAGCAATGTAGACGCACTTTTTAATTTTGTGCAAGAAATGCACAGCAAGGTGCAAATGTACTATGTAGCACTATTTTTTATTTTTTTTTAAACCAGCAATGTCGACACACTTTTCAGTTTTGTGCAAGAAATGCACAGCAAGGTGCAAATGTACTATGTAGCACTATTTATTATTCTTTTCTTTTAAACCAGCAATGTAGACGCACTTTTTATTTTTGTGCAAGAAATGCACCGCTGTCCGCAAATGTAATATTTAGAATTTTTTTTTTTAAACCAGCAATGTAGACACACTTTTTATTTTTGTGCAGGAAATGCACCCCTGGCCGCAAATGTAGTATTTACATTTTTTTTTTAAACCAGCAATGTAGACACACTTTTTATTTTTGTGCAAGAAATGCACCACTGGCCGCAAATGTAGTATTTACAATATTTTTTTTTAAAACCAGCAATGTAGACACACTTTTTATTTTTGTGCAAGAAATGCACCGCTGGTCGCAAATGTAGTATTTAGAATATTTTTTTTTTAAAACCAGTAATGTAGACGCACATTTTAATTTTGTGCAAGAAATGCCCCACTGGCCGCAAATGTAATACTTTGCACAAAAAAAAAAATTAATTTGTCTAACTGCAATGTAAAAGCAGTATTTAAATATGCCAAAATGTTGCCAACTGAACTAACAGAACACGATTAAAGTAGTGTCCCTGACACACAAGCAGTTGCAAGTGCACTGCACTTGCAAAAATGGCTGCAAACGCCCACCTAACAAACAGAAAAATTGCTTAGGTTTTATATGAGGCACTTTGCTTAGCAAACAAAATGTACTCTAGCAAACAAAAATCTCCTCCAGCACCCACCCACCAATAAATCACTGTTTTTAACAGATTTTCTAAAGCTAATCTGTCCCTCACAGCAGCAGCAGCATCCTCTCCCTACACTAGTATGAGATGATTTTCTAAAGCTAATCTGTCCCTCACAGCAGCAGCAGCAGCATCCTCTCCCTACACTAGTATGAGATGATGTGACATGCAGCACTATGTGACTCCAGCTTATATAGAGGCTGTGTCACATGATTCATTGGCCAATCACAGCCATGCCATTAGTAGGCATGGCTGTGATGGCTTCTAAGGGCAAACAAGTGAAACACTTGTTGATTGGCTGCCCTGCGCGAAAATTACCCGAACCCAAACCCGGGCCACGGACACCCTAAAGTCCAGTACGAACCCAAACTTTACAGTTCGGGTTCACTCAACTCTACTCCTTATGACTTCTCACCATTCATCTATCTACAGGCTATCTTGGCAGTTCTCCAATGATTGTTTAAGCATGATTCGGATATGTTCACATTTGGTCTGTGACTATGTTACAAGCTCCCTATTTGCTGTTGTTATATTTGTACCTGTTACAATTTTAGGCCATGTGGGCCGACATACTTTCTATGACCCTTGTCTTACTGTTCTCTTCTTTGTAAAATCAAAATATATATATAAATAAATATTGGAATATAAAGTTCCCTGCATTAAGGTAAAAAAAATGTCCTATTACATGTATCGCCCCCTCACCCCCCTGTATACTTACCTAAACCCAATATTGATCCAGCACTGCACCTGTGTACAGCGGATCTCTCTTCTCTCTCTGCTCACAGAGGCAGCAGGAGCCATTAGCAGTAGAGCGGAGAATGGGAGAGGGACTGAGCCATGCTGTGTGTGTCAACAGATGCACACAGCCCAGCTCGGGAGCGAGCCTGCAGGTGTGCCACCATAGGAAGCGGTTTCATATGGTGGTGCACTGAGAAGAGGAGGAGCAGAGACCACCACAAGGGACCCAAGAAGATGAGGTTTGGGGCTGCTATGTGCAATACCATTCTACCTAGCAGCTAAGTTTAACAATTTTAGGAAACAAAAATAAGCTTTACAAATACTTTAAGCCATAAGATTAAAAGTTAAATATTATAAGCACCCCTATCAGCACCAAATAATTTCTCTCAAGTCTGTAAGTGCATTTTTTGCTGTACAGATACAGGAATTGAAAAATATGGCATCTACTGGCAGGATCAACAGGTATTAAAACTATGTTTAGTGGGCCTGTTGTTGTGTTGTTTATTTATTTTGCTCATGGTTCCACTTTAAGTCACCTATTCGTTTCAAATGGTGTCACATCCAAATCCAAATGCAAAAAAGACACCTAATCCTTAAAAAAAAGGATACTTTATTTGGCATTGTTGCATTTTACAGGCAATAAAGAAATTCAGAACAGTGCAAAAATCAAGACTGGGATAATGGTGGATAGAAAGAGCAAGAAGAATTTTGGGAAATGAGACCTGATGACTGCCATTAATGGGCTTTAATGAAAGTGTAGTCATCCTTTACTAAATTTAATATCCAATACTGTAGCTAGCTGAAATATTATTTAATATGTAACATAGACTTATGGTTCTGCAATCCTAATTAATTTCATTGCTACACCCTTTGCTCTGGATGATTTCTCAACCCGTACTTTTCAAGCCTCATATTTAGCTGTCACAGGTTAAACAGAATTATAAATTATTTAACAGGATGGTTTACTTTCCAGTGGGGGAAACTACGGTGCAAATAGTAAATACAGTCTCAACCAGGTGGCACCAAATTTCCCACCGCGTAGAATTTGAAGGTCTCAGCACATTGTCACAATGTTAAAATCTCTGTTGGGATTATTATTACTGTTTGTAGCCCTGCACGGGAGATACACCTTCTTTATTTGTCCTGGTCAGAAAATGATGGGAAATCTAAAATGTTACATTTTTCACTGCAACAAGGAATAGCAGGTAAATATTTGATAGGGGAAACAACCACCTCAGAAGGGATTTTTTTGTAGATATTTCCGCTCACTTCCTATTATGTTTCTGGAATAGGAAGTGAAGGGAATTTTATTTAAAATCTGGGTTTTAAACATTTCTTAATCTATTCAAAACCTAAAGAAAATTTGTTGGCTTTAGAAATAATAACCTTGTGAGTAAGTAGTCTTCTGTTATAATGGGGTATTAAAGTTATTTTTTTTTAATTTTACAACCATGTTCACTGAATGGTAGCCTAATTCAAAGCAGGACTTCATCCAAAATGGGAAGTCCCACTTTTCCACCCCTCCCCCCTACCACTTTTGGACATATTTTTATCTCTTGGGGGGGGGGGGGTACCGATACCTGGTTTTAACGCTTCCACTTCCACTTGGATCCTGTGAATGAATGAAATGGCTGTGTGGGTGGGGCCATGCTGTTTTTAAAGAAACTGGAGAAGAACGCCTGTCCGCTGTCACAAGTAAAGGTGCATAGTAACATGTTACACCCAAAGGGGAACTTAACCTTTAATCGTTATTTAGAGTGTCAATCATCTAACCTTTAAACAGTTACTACCAGGTTTTATTTAGAAAATGAAAGCCCAATTCCAGCTAACACTTTTAATAAGCAGCAATACCATTTTGTCATTAAAAATAAAAAATAAATAAATAATTCAGTTGAATAAAAGCTAAGCATTGTGTGCCCCCTTGTGAGTGTATTATAGTTTGTTTTAACTGTAACCAACACTTCTCCTGGACAGCTTGGTCTGTTACAGGAAAATCAAAATACAGTATTAACATGTAACAAAACTACACCTTGTATGTTACCAGACTAGCCTGCTGTGTTAATGCTTTTGACAGACCTGACCATATATGTACAGTTTTTTTTTTTTTTGCTCATAATTACACTTTTAAAACATCCACTGCCATCCTTAATGCTATATGTATGCATTCAAAATTGTAGAATTTTGGAATTGTAGAACTATGCATATTGTAGGGTAGATGGCATGACAAAGTTTTTACTTGGTGCATTCTTTGCATTTGCATACTGAGCATGCCCAGGTTTCAGGCTTGTAAGGTGCTTAGGAGAAAAATGTATTTTAAAAAGTGAAAGCAGGCAAGCTACAATGCCTGTTTTAATTTGTTAGGTTGCTGTAATATCACATTCTAATAACAAGTTATTAAAAAGTCAAACAGCAATATCAACATTGTATTTTGACTACTAATCTCCCCAAGCAAACTTAATATTCTCTTCTTTATCCTGAAGATAAAAGCACTAGAGGAAATGCAACTCTTGGCATCCTTTACAGACAGAAGGTCAATGAGTGCCTTTGAGAGTTAATTATACACCATGCATAGAAATGCCATTATGATTTTCAGGTACAGAGATTGAATATAAATTAAAAGATTTACTATTAAGGGCAGGTCAAGCACCACAACCTGGAAGTAATGATGCAATTATTGAAAACACTATGGCCTCCTGGGTTGTTGCAATAACAATTTCAGTTTTGGCTATGAAATGTTTGCTCATAGATTTTAGATGCAGTATACATGCAGATGCAGTTAGGTAAAGTATGAGCTGAGAAATAAAAATACAAAAATTGAAACCTGGTTTCAGTTACCTTTAAATAGTTTATTTGGGTCAAGCTGGCCAAAGTGGAGAGGCAGGCAGATGATGTCACAATTTCCACTTCAGACATTGACCGGGATCCTTGCGTT
The DNA here is from genome assembly GCA_018402905.1 of Glandirana rugosa. NCBI lineage: Eukaryota > Metazoa > Chordata > Amphibia > Anura > Ranidae > Glandirana > Glandirana rugosa. The sequence goes on along the minus strand of BLSH010345484.1, from coordinate 921,388 downwards.
TATTTTAAAAAAGGCTTCTCCTGAATGGTGGAGAAGCACTTAGCCCGACTCTCTAAGTCAAGCAGCATACAAGATTTCACCATACTGCTGCTTACTGTATGTAGCTAATGCCACTACAGCACACACAACGGTCACATTGCTCAGTATTACAGTGCACGCAGTGGCCAACATTGCATAGTAATGGAAATAGTTTGTGTGGGCCAAAGCCTTTTGCAGTCAAAGTTATTCCAAAGTTCTTTTTTCAATATTATATTTATAGGTCTTCTTAGTGTACAAGATCAATGTATAATTTCAATACAATGTTTAAATATTTCTAAATCGGTAGCTTAAAATAGTAATCCTGCAGTGAAAGCCTTTGTTCAGGTGTTTCTTGTTACAGGGTGACAACTCTTTGTTCCAGTCTCTGTGCTCCTGTGTTACCATGTGACATGGACTACCAGTTGAGACTATAAGTGGCTGTTTCAAATGACATTACACAGGTATGTCCCACTTTTGTCACCATTAGGAAACCCACTCTGATAAAAGCCATGCAGCCGGCCCTGGAGTACATGATAAACTGTATATAGCAGATATTTAGAAATATATCTACAAACACTTTGAAGTTAATTAGTAAACAATGTTCATAAAGTATTCAACTGGTAAGAACAAGCTAAAGAATACCCCATTGTTAGCACAATGAAAAAAGGGCATTGATGGGAACGTTATGATAGACCCAATGGAGTCAATGCAAAATGTTTATCACAAATGAAGAAATTGAGTGCTTTACGATTTAGGATGTTGTGAATGCCCCCTCTGGTTGTAGGAAAGATGAGCATGTTTGAGTAGGAGTCAGAGCAGCACAGAGGTCTGCTAGCCTGCCTAACATAGGCAGAGTGGAGGATATGAAATGGGGTAATAGCAGAGAGTGGAAATCTAGCTTGTAGGCCCTGGACACCACATTTTATACCCATGGATCCAAGATGCTTTTGGTCCAGGTGTCAGTAAAGACCAATGGATGTCCCACCAGTGGGGGCATCCCTTCAATGCAAAGAAGATCTGTCTACAGGCTTGGTAAATTTGGGAGTCCAGGACCTGAAACTAAACCACCTGGGAGAAATGAAAGTTGCTCTTTTTGACTTCAGAGGAGGAAGGAGATTTGCCAATGTGAAGATTAGGTTTCTTTTGCTAGGGCAAAATAATGTTTTTTTCTGTCAGTGGCATCTTTGTTAAAGTCATCTAAGAAAGCACCAAAGGTACATTCTCCATTGTAGAGCTTTATCAGCAAGCATTTTTTCATTGTTGTTCTACAGAGCAACATTTTGGCCAAAGAGTTCTCCGCATAGTAACAGTCAGGAGATTTATTAATTTATACAATAGCGTAATGCAGAGGCTATAAGCTCTAAATGTTCCATAACTTAATGATTAGTAAGGATAGTTTTGGGTTCCTGGGACATTATGCTTAGTCCATATCCCTAAGGTATCGCAAATCAGCATGACTGCTAAAGCAGGTTTCATAATAAAGACAAAAAACCTTAACCACTTGCCTACCGCCCACCGTCATATGACAGCGGAACGGTAGGGCTCTCGTTCTGGGACGACGTCGTATGACGTCGCCCCTTTAAGCCGGGATTGCACGCGATCGAGCGCACACATTTCGGCTCTGTTGGTGGCGGCGTGTCCCCAGGACACAGCTCGTCACTGACTGGGGTGAACAGCCATTGGGCACGGCTGTTTACCACGTGATCGGCCGTATGATCACAAAGCGGTATTCCCCCATTTACACAGCGCATGCACGCGATTGGGAGCGCGCTGCGTGTGTATTTGGGTGGTGGCGTGTTCCCAGAGAACACTGCCTGCCACCCACAGTAAAGAACAGCCATTGGACAGCGGCTGTTAGCATGTGATCGGCTGTGATCCATTCACAGCCGATCACAAATGTAAACACAGACTGGTAACTAGCTGTTACCAGCTCTTGTCTCCTCACACACTGTTTCCAGTGTGAGGAGAGGAGAGCCTGGATCAGTGAGTTACCAGTCTGTGTTGTACTACAAAACATCTGCCACATCAATCCTGCCCCCCCATTGCACCTGTCACCACATCTGCCCCAATAAAGTGCACCTGTCATCAGTGACCTTTAGTGCACCTGTCACCCGTCAGTGACCGTGGCCTGCCACCTATCAGTGACCACGCCTGTCACCCATCAGGGACTGTCACCCATCAGTGATCACCGCCTGTCACCCATCATTGACCACCACCTGTCACCCATCAGTGACCACCACCTGTCACCCATCACACATCAGTGACCACCGCCTGTCGCCCTTCACCCATCAGTGACCACTGCCTGTCACCCGTCACCCATTGACCACCGCCTGTCACCCGTCACTCATCACTGACCACCGCCAGACACCCATCAGTGACCACCACCTGTCACCTGTCACTCATCAGTGACCACCGCCAGACACCCATCACACATCAGTGACTACCACCTGTCATCCGTCACCCATCAGTGACCACCACCTGTCACCTGTCATCCAGTGACCACCAACTGTCACCCATCACCCAGTGACCACCAACTGTCACCCATCACCCAGTCACTACCACATGTCACCCATCAGTGACCACCACCTGTCACCCATCACTCATCAGTGACCACCGCCAGACACCCATCACATATCAGTGACCACCACCTGCCATCCATCACCCATCAGTGACCACCACCTGTCACCCATCGCCCATCAGTGACCACCACCAGTCACCCATCAGTGACCACCACCAGTTACCCATCACCCCTCAGTGACCCCCGCCTGTCACCCATCAGCGACCACCACCTGTCAACCGTCACTCATCAGTGACCACCGCCAGACACCATCACACATCAGTGACCACCGCCTGTCACACATCAGTGACCACCACCTATCACCCATCAGTGACCACCGCCAGACACCTGTCACCCATCAGTGACCACCACCAAGCACCTGTCACCCATCAGTGAACACCACCTGTCACCCGTCACCCATCAGTGACCACCACCCGTCACCCATCAGTTATCACCACCTTTCACCCATCAGCGATCACCGCCAGACACCCGTCACCCATCAGTGACCGCCGCCTGTCACCCATCACTGTCCACTGCCTGTCACCCATCAGTGACCACTGCCAATCACCCGTCAGTGACCACCGCCAATCGCCCATCACTGAACGTCACCTGCCATCCATCACACAGCCAATCAGTGAACCTCACCTGCCATCTATAGCACAGCCCATCAGTGACCATCACCTGTCACCCATCTGCCACCCGTCGCACAGTCCATCAGCTACCGTCACTTGCCAACCTTCGCACAGCCATGTCCAAACGTGTTAATACTAGTGAGGAGGCATTCCGTATTCTGTCCATGACCGATGAGAGCAACGGGGAGCTCTCATCAGAATCTGATACCCATTCTGACTCCGAAACTGATTCTGCATTTGAAATTATTGGCAGCAGCGGATCAGAAGATGAATCGGAGGAAGAATGGGTTCCTCCTCCTAAAAGGGCATGGCACTCTGGAAACCAGGCAGCTGCCAGCAACCAGGATCACATTGCCAGGCCAAGAACCAGCGCTGCCGCTAGCAACCGTGATCACATTCCGAGGCCCAGTACCAGCGCTGCCGCCAGCAATAGGCCCTGGGAACAAATGAGCAGTACCAGTGCTGCCACATCACGTCCCCCAAGAGCCAGGGCTGCTATACAACTCCCAGAAGGTCTTGCCAACCCAACATGGCTGCCTTCCAGCTCGGGAGCAGCAATAATTCCCCCTTTCACCACACAGCCAGGTGTGCAGGTCAATGTCCAAAATTTTAAAGAAATTGATTTTTTTTCTCTATTTTTACCCGACACTTTTCTTCAGATGATTGTGGACCAGACCAATTTATATGCCCAGCAATTTATTTCAAACAACCCCCAATCCTCATATGCCCGTCCATTTGAATGGAGAGATGTCACCTTGCAAGAGTTCAAATTGTTTATGGGCCTCACCATAAACACGGGGATTACCAAAAAAATGAACTAAATGCCTACTGGTCCACCCACCCCATCCACCACATGGCCATGTATTCTTCTGTAATGTCCAGGACCCAATACCAATTGATAATGAGATTCCTTCATTTCAGTGACAACACTCAGTGCCCTCCCCGTAATCATCCAAATTACGATAAATTAAATAAAATTCGCCCACTCATAAATTTATTTTCCCAGCAATTTTCAGAACTCTGTGTCCCCGAGCAACATATCTGTGTTGATGAGTCCCTGGTACCCTTTTCAGGCTGGCTAGGAATAAAGCAGTATATTCCTAGCAAAAAAAACAAATATGGAGTGAAATTATATAAACTTTGCGAGAGAGACACGGGATATCTGTATGCATTCCGCATATATGAAGGAAGAGATTCCCAGCTCCAGCCCCCTGAGTGCCCGACCTACATGGGCACATCTGGAAAAATTGTATGGGACTTGGCTTACCCACTGCTCAACAAAGGATACCATGTATATCTGGACAATTTTTACACCAGTTTGCCCATTGTCAAGCATCTGTACCTTGTTAATACCCTTAGGAACCATAAGGAAGAATAGAAAGGGCTTCCCACAATCTATTGTGAACAAGAAATTGCAAAAGGGGGAAAAGCAACGTTGCGATGCAACAAAGTGCTGGCCTTGAGGTGGAGGGATAACCGTAATGTTCACATGATGTCCACCATCCATGATGACACCACTGTCGAGGTTCCGAGAAGAAGAGGTCCCATTCAAAAGCCAACCTGCGTCCAAGATTATAATCTCTACATCCCAGACAACATTCCCCCATCTGAAACAGGCGAAGACACCAAAAAAGATGCAGAGTATGCAGCAAGAGAGGATTCCGCAAAGATACCAGCTCCCATTTTCCCCAGTGTCCCTCCGAACCTGGCCTTTGCATTGGTGAATGCTTCAGAGTGTACCACACATCCATAAAATATTAGCCCATATATTACCCAATTTTTATCATCTGTGCTGTCCATTTTCATGCTTCCCCAAATAACCATGCCTCTTCCTTCCACATGAACTGACCCTGGACTGTTTTTTGACTATGCTTCTGCCTAACGTTTGGACTGCTTGCAAGTGAACTGACCCTGGCTTGTTTTATCAACTACGCTTCTGCCCACTGTTTGGACTTCTTGCAAGTGCACTGACCCTGGCCTGTTTTATCAACTACTCTTCTGCCTACCGTTTGGACTGCTTGCACGTGAACTGACCCTGGCCTGTTATTGATTATGCTTTTGCCTACCACTTGGACTGATCTATTGCCCTGCTACAGTAGCACACAGGGGTCTCACATATGTGAGGGGCACCAGAATTTGTTTTTCTGGATGGATGGAGAAAACAAATTTTTTGTTTACTCCGGGTTTTGTAATTTCCAGATTAGGGACTGGTTGCCCGGAGGCTTCAAAACGAAGGGTGGGAGAAGCCTCTACCCCTGTGCCCCTGTGCACAGGTCTTACCCGAATTAGGCCCTCAGCCTGCTGCTGACTTACTGTCATCATGCCTCTGCTTGCTGCATGACCTGACCACACCTCTGCTTGCTACCTGGACTATGGAAGTAATTAGCTGTAGCAAGAGACAGCATGTTTATGAAGGGCTGGAGAGCTGTACAGTGAGTGACTGCAGGTAACAATGTGCCAGGACCAATATTATGGCTGTGCTGGCTGTCTGTCTGGACAATTTCTATGGACAAATGCTTTGGCTGTGCTGACAATGTCCTTGTACTAACTATAGACAATATTCCTGCCTGCTGCCTGAATAACTACTATTGCCGTCGCTAAGAACATCCCTTCCTGCTGCCTGGACCAATGCTCTCCTCGGTGGACACTACTAAAACCAGAGATAATACTTCTTTTTTACCCTTTCCTCAATAGAACTTCTTATTTTGGAGTGTAATTCTTGGTATGTACATGATATTTGATGATGTGTGGTTCTCAGGAAATTATATGTGCAATTTATGCTCCTAGAACGCCTGATGGTACTTTTTGGATGTTGGGCCTCTGTATGTGCCCAGGTTGTGTAAAAGTCTCACACATGTGGTATTGCCATACTCGAGAGGAGTAGCAGAATGTATTTTGAGGTGTCATTTTTGCTATGTACATGCTATGTGTTGGAAATATCTTATAAATGGACGACTTTGTGTAAAAAAAAGTGTTTTCATTTTTTTTCTACATTTTCCAAAAACTTCTGTAAAAAAAATGACATATTCAAAAGACTCATTATGCCTCATATATTATATGTTGGGGTGTTTGCTTTCCAAAATGGGGTCATTTTATGGGAAATTCCATTGTCCTGGTGCTCCAGGACCTTCAAAAGTGTAATTGGTGGTTGAGAAATGAGATGTGCAATTTATGCTCGTAGAACCCCTGAAGGTGCTAGTTCAATGTTGGGCCTCTGTATGTGGCTAGGCTGTGTAAAAGTCTCACACATGTGGTATCGCCATACTCAGGAGAAGTAGCAGGGTGTCATTTTTGCTATGTACATGCTCTGTGTTGGAAATATCTTGTAAATGGACGATTTTGTGTAAAAAAAATATTTTCATTTTTTTTCCACATTTTCCAAAAACTTCTGTAAAAAAATGAACCATTCAAAAGACTCATTATGCCTCATATATTATACCTTGGGGTGTTTGCTTTCCAAAATGGTGTCATTTTGTGGGCAATTATATTGTTCTGGTGCTAGGGGGCCTTCAAAAATGTGATAGGTCGTCATGACATTAGATGTATAATTTATGTACCTAGAATACCTGATGGTGCTTCCTGCATGTTGGGCCTCTGTATGTGGACAGGCTGTGAAAAAGTCTCAGGCATGTGATATCGCCATACTCAGGAGGAGTAGCAGAATGTGTTTTGGGGTGTAGTTGCAAGTATACATATGCCATGTGAGAGAAATAACGTATTAATATGACAATTTTGTAAAAGAAATAAAATAAAATAATCTTAATTTTGCAAATAATTGTGGGAAAAAATTACAACTTCAAAGAACTCACCATGCAACTTACTAAATACCTTGGAATGTCTACTTTCCAAAAAGGGGTCATTTGGGGGGTATTTGTACTTTCTTGACTTGTTAGTGTCTCAAGAAATTAGATAGGCCTTCAGTACATCAGGTGTGATCAGGTATGATCAATTTTCAATGATTGGCACCATAGTTTGTAGACTCTATAACTTTCACAAGGACCAAATAAAATACACCGATTTGGGTTATTTTTACCAAAGATATGTAGCAGTATAAATTTTGGCCAAAATTTATGAAGAAAAATTACTAATTTGCTAATTTTTTTGACAGAAACAAAGAAAAAAACATGTTTTCACAAAATTTTTAGTCATTTTTTATTTATAGCACAAAAAAATAAAAAACCCACTAGTGATTAAATACCACCAAAAGAAAGCTCTATTTGTGTGAAAGAAAGGACGCAAATTTCATATGGGTACAGTGTTGCATGGCTGAGTAATTGTCATTCAAAGTGTGATAGTGCTGAAAGCTGAAAATGGCCTGGACAGGAAGGGGGTTTTCGTGCCCAGTATTGATGTGGTGAAAACACCTTTGAAATGTATTAAAAACATGCCAAGAGCATACTCACAAACATAATGAATCAAAACGCATGACATGTACAGTGCATCACCAGCATCAAGGATGACACTTCTCTGTATAGGACACTGATGCGTTTCTGGAGACATTATTCCCTTCCTTCCTTCATAATAAACCCTGCTAGGGAACGCAAGGACTTGGAAAGGACTTCTAGTTTCATGGAAACTTAGTCCTTAAAGCATTAATTTTACTTCATAAATTGACTTGGGGGCTATGGTTTGGCCCTATTCACTAGAATGTCCTGGCATGCTCCAACAGCTATATTGTCACATATCCCAGGAGGATGTGGGAGCCCATTCACAGAGACGCCGGGATTGAACCACATGCAGCTTTAGGGCCGGGATGCCTAAACCCTGAAGAGGGAGCTGGCTAAAGGGGACCAAAGTGGTGAAACGGGACACCACCTGTCACACCTGAACAGTGGATCTCTGCAGATTAATGCTAGACCCACTCATCATACCAGGTGAGGAGGGATGGGGGACAGGGGGAGAAATAAAGTTTATTTTTAAACACTAGAACAACCTCAATGTTTTATTAAGGCAAGAAATGTCCCACTTCAAACCGATATTGCTTAACAAAGTGTTTGGAGGGAAAGAAAAGTTTGCCAGGAGCAGTCCAGTCTCTGTACAGAATAGGTTCTAGTAAGGAATACACTGAAAAAAACATTGACATTCTTTAAGAAATCAAAGTCTATGAACAGTAGTGGTTTCAGAAAAGGTTGCTCTAGTTTTAAACATGTACATATATGGTATCTTTAAGACTAAGCGCAGACTGCGGCTCCTCAGGCACAAACTCATCTCGAACAAATTTGTGAGATTCTTTCTCAAGGAGAGAATACTCAGTTGAGTGTTCAGAAGTTGCTATTGTTGCAGGAAGGTCAAAGACAGGCCCTGGATTAGAAGGAATAGAACTATATTTATGGCCTCTACATTTGATAGTCAGCTATCATGGCAGTGATTTTGTTCATAAAATCTAGCATGGCTATACAAAATTGATCCCTAGAAAATGCAGAGGTAGGGCCCCACTGGAGTGAGCTAAGGAAGACTCTTAGGGGTGTGTGGACTTGAGCAGGGGGAGACATTCCAGGCTACTGGTGTTAGGTCCTCAAGAAGACACATGACAGGCCACCCTGGAGCTATTAGTGGATCGTGAGCTGGAGAGGCTTGCAGGACCATTCCCTTGGCATTTAGGATCTGATACACTGTGCTGCAATTGAAACTTTTTTAGGACTACCTAGCTAAATTGTATAGCTTTTTTTAAGTATTCTGTACATGTGCCTCAAACTTAAGACTTTAAATAATATATGTAATTACTATAGTACTAACATTTCCTAAAACTTAGCAAATAGCTATACAACAAATTTAAATTCAAATATATGAACTGTCTTGCCTGCCATACCTGACTTTATTCTACTGCAAATAAGCTATACAAATTGGTCACTGACCCACTACCAGCCCAGCCTAAGCACACTGATATAGAGATCTATCTATTAACAGTGCATCAAAATGTAAAATCATTTACACTTTGAATTTTAATTATTTCTATCCTTTTCCTAAAGTGGTCTAGAATGATCTTGATAACTTACTTTGTGAAGAATCCCACACATTTACTTCTTTGAATTATTTGACACCTGATCACTATGCTCTGTGAGTAGACACCATGGGCATTTCAGGAGGTGGAGTCGGTATAGGAATCATTGCCTGTAGGCTGCAAGGTCCATGGGGTATGTACTGCTTAGAAATTGAAAGTAGGCAAGTAGTAAGTTTGATGTGTCACATAACCTTCTTCCTATTGAAAAAACAAAAGTTGGATTCAAAATGGCCAACTTCAAAATGGCTGCCATGGTCACCACCCATCTTGAAAAGTTTCCCCCCTCACATATACTAATGTGCCACAAACAAGAAGTTAATATCACCAACCATTCCCATTTTATTAAGGTGTATCCATATAAATGGCCCACCCTGTAGATTGACATTGATAACAATTATTTGTATTACTATTACAGTGCTGATGCTATAAAAAGAAAGTGTATGCAATGACAACAGAACTCCTTTAATTTCATCTGCGCAAGGCATGAGTTCTTTAATTGACTCTTATTTTCCAATAACCTTGCTGTGTTTAAAACTGTATATAAATTTATATATGGAATGCTTTACATCTGCCTAAAATACATCTTTAAGGCAATAGGTACGCTTCAGCACCCTAGGCAGAAATTGCACTTTATGTGCTAAGGATTATTTATATTTGCCATCAAATAATATCTGGAGCATATTGTAAAGTACCTTGAGCTTCACAGTCATGTGGGTATAGATTGATATGATATTGTACATTTTATATTAGGAGATAATATAGGAAATGGTACATGTTCAGAAACCTTTAAATCACGTAGTGCTATGCAATCAAGCATAACATTTCATACTAAAACAAGCAGTTCTTCCCTACTCTGCTGGGATCAGTTAAACTGATTCCAGATTAACCTTTGTGTGATGACACTTGGAAAATAAATCACTTGAAAAATAGAAAGTGTAGTTTAGTAGCAAAGAAAAGTTAGGAAAATGAACATTGCAGAATTTGCTGGCTGTAACCTTGAGAAGATAGAGTTCTTTTGTGAAATTTGGAGAAAAATGACTTGCATAATAGAAAAACACCACAAAAATAATTTTATAAAAGTGAAGGTGTATGAAGGTAATGAAGGTATGCATGAAGATGTAGAAATGTTGCTTTTTTCAAAAGGCTACAAAGGGTTCAGAAATGTTTATACTTTCCCTCAGATGTTCTGAATGACCAGCTGTATGTTTAGAGTTACATCTTGTAACATGTCCCCCTTGGCCTTATTATCCATAAATGTAACATAAATAGTATAACTTAGGTGATTCATAAAATAGCATAACCCCTGTGCAGCTTACCCTGCCCAGCATTGCCATTTTCCCCATAAAGGAAATAACAGATGCATGTAGTGTGCTAAAGAAGGGGAAAGGTAATACAAAATACTGCCATTCCCTACCTTAATTTTGGCACATGCCCAGGGTGCAAACAGTATTACTAGAGCAGATTATCAATGTTCTGTATGTGCCAGCCTTTCTGACTAAAATCTACATATATGGAGGGATGAGTACTATGAAATGCTCAGAACATGTGGGGGAAGTTGTACATTGAGTCATCTAAGGTGCACTGTTATATTATAGTCACTGAAAAGCTTTTACTGGCCAATTTTATAGTCTTTCTGTTGTGTCTATTTTTTTGTCTGCATGTATCTTGTCTACAAATGACTTACTGGTTTGTCTCACTGCCTAGTATGTCTACTGACCCATTGTTCTTGCTTCTGACTTTGTTCTATACTTCCCATTAGGCTATTGATGACTATTTTCCATGCTCCAAACTACGTAGTCACACCAAGTATTTTATTTGTGATCACTAGCCTTATGATGGTCATTAAAGATAGACATTATTACTAATGTAGGACAAAGAGTGTTTTATCACATAGGTTTCATGCATGCAGACATTTATTAGCTGAAAACTCCTCAATCATAAAATTCCTGGTGATTTCGGCTGAGGAGCTGCAAATGAATACAAGTGAATTGGTGTACAGTGTCATACTCATGAACGCGCCTATGTATGCACATATGGCGTACTCCCTTGAGCGTGGAACTGGTGCTTTGGAGAAATATGTTGTACATGTAGGTAAACGCAAAACGTAAATGCAAAAGTGAACGGTGTTTACATGTAAAATCCATAGGAGCCCGAGGTGCCATGTACAGCCATCAATTAAAGTAATGAATGTAAGAAGCACCCGTGGCTCACTGGGTGTGGGAAAGCACCAGGGATTCAGCTAACAAACGCCCATTGTGTATGAGACCCTAGCCAAGAAAAAATATGAATAGTTTTTTAATCTGGGTACCAAAAGTCAATATGTCTTTGACAAAACTAAAAATAAAATCATTGTAGGGTTTCCAATATCTCATCCTTGTCATTCCTGCTGCCATCCATATTTTCACTACCGCTCTTTACCGAACTTTGGCTTGTTCCTCGATTATGTTTCTGCTTGGTCCCAACCTGAAACCACTTATTACCAAACGTTGGCTTGTTTACTGACTACATTGCATCACTACCTACTATATCTGCTACTGGACGCCGGCTTGCTCAACTCTTGGTGTGGCAAGCCTGAGGGCCGCAGCCTGGTACTAGCATGCAACAAAACCCATCTCCACCATCAGAAGCTCTGGTGAACACCGGGTAGTACTTAGACCCTGCATCTCGGTTGAACCTGCATCATCCTCCATGGTGACCTGCCTGTTCAGGTATCAAGCTGGTTAGTGGGAGTCTCTCTACTGCTTTAGCTACTGGTCTCCAAGCATGACCCCTGACAGTGACAGATGTACAGTCCTGACACCTTGGAGATGCCAGGAATGGATTTAAATATCAAGACAATGCAACTCCAGCATGCATGCATGGGATTTGTATCACAAGGGCCTGCTCAACAGGCAAAGCAAGGAGACAACAGACCCAGAAGAAGAGGAAGATAACATGATACTCACAGGGATGAAGTGGATGAAGGGAGTTCAGACCTGAGTATACTTGCACATTGTGGAAAATACTGGCAGCCCCCACCACTTTTTCACTTTTAAGCCTGACTTCAGCCAAAGCTTTTTTAATTTTAAAAAGTATGGGACACAAACTACAACAAAACCCCTTTTTAGTAAAACAGAGGGTTTAAAACTACCATCAGGTTATTCATAATGTCTGTGTCCTTCTGTCCAAGTGATTACTGCTTCCCTAATTTCCTGTCCTGCTGAAACAGGAACAGGAAGCGAGATGAAGTCTCACAGGGCCAAGATAACAATAAAACCTAGCAGCAATAAAAATCATGTAAAAAAAAAATGGGCCAGTGACGGCTACAATTGCAAGGACTTTAACAAAATTTATTGCAGATTCCTACCACTTTCTGCTCTAAAGAAATAGCTATTTCTTTGACCATGTCCTTTGGATACTGTTTCTGAATGGGGGGGGATTCATATAACCACCTTGTTCACTTTAAGTGTTCTGATGAAAAACCTAGCAGTATTTGAATGCCTTATGAAGTAATTAGCCCTAAGGGAGTAGCTCACCAAAATGAAATTTCTGTTTCAGGGGATGCCTGAAAGCTGACTTGTATTTTTATGCAGACTTCTGGGAAAATCAGTGAGCCAATCACACAAGCGGGAAATTACATTTTTAGAAGCGTTTTGTACACCAACGATGTACAGAATGCCTCCAGGTTGCCATATTGCATTGCAGTATGGAAAAAATTACAGGGCTACAGACTGAAATGGAAAGGTCATTTTTGCTAACATTAAAGTGGTTATAAAGACTGAAAGCTTTTTACCTACAGCCACCCCCCATACTTACCTGAGCCCAATCGAGATTCAGCAATCTGCAAAAGAGTGGCTGCTCTCCTGGGTCTCTGCCTCCTCATTGGCTTAGAGACAGCATGGGAAGCCATTGGCCACAGCCAGTGCCCCGTTCTGTTTGTTTTACGGATGCACAGAGAGGGACTTGGGAGCGAGCATGCACAAGTACCCCCATGGCAAACTGCTGGCTATGGGGGCGCTCGGAGAAGAGGATGAGCCAGAAGGCGGGAGACCTGAGAAGAGGAGGATCAGGGCTGCTCTGTGCAAAACCATTGCACAGAGCAGGTAAGTATAACATGTTTGTTATTTTTTAAAAAATGCTACGTTTAATATCACTTTAAACTTGACTTATTTGGCAATTGTACAGTACGTGCGTCATTTTTTTAAATTAGCTTTATTTTTTTACAGATAAATGAAGTTAACCTTTAACTGCTTGCCAACCGTCCGCCGCCGTTATACGGCTCTCCTGTGAGAATCGCCTGTAGCTGTAGGGTGGCTCGCGCAGTTGTGGGCGGGAGCACGCCACCGGCGGTGTGCTCTCGCGCCCGCTGCACGCTGTGTGAGCATGCCCGCAGGTTGGCGACCCATGATTGCCTGTTACAAAGACAGAATGGAGATGTAAACACGGCGGATATCCGTTCTTTCAGGGGACATGTCACAGTTCTAATGTTCCCAGTGATCGGGAACAGTTAGATCTGTCATGTCCATGCCAGCCCAGCCCCCACACAGTTACAACCCACTGAGGGAACACACTTAACCCCTTGATCGCCCCTTACAGTTTAACCCCTCCCCTGCCAATAACATTTATACAGTAATCAGTGGCTATTTAAAGCTCTGATCACTGTATAGATGTCATTGGTCTCAAAAAAGTGTCAAAAGTGTGTGATCTGTCTGCCGCAATGTCGCAGTCCTGATAAAAATCACAGATCACCGCCATTACTAGTAAAAAAAAAAAAATAATAATAAAAATGCCCTAAATCTATTCCCATAGTTTGTAGACACGATAACTTTTGTGCAACCCGATCAATATACGCCTATTGCAATTTTATTTACCAAATATATGTAGAAGAAAATATATTGGCCTAAACTGATGAAGAAATTTGTTTTTTGGGATATTTATTATAGCAAAAAGTAAAAAATATAGTTTTTTTTTTCAAAATTGTCGCTCTCTGTTTATAGTGCAAAAAATAAAAATTCCAGAGGTGATCAAATACCAACAAAATAAAGCTCTGTTTGTGGGAAAAAATGGATGTCAATTTCGTTTGGGTACAATGTCGTACGGCCGTGCAATTGTCAGTTAAATGAAGTGGGCTGAAGTGGTTAAACTATTTCTGTCATGAAAAAGCTATGGGGATGTCATTACTGAGTCACTTTATTATTTACGTTTTTTAACTGCAATGAAAGGATCTCTTCATTTCAAAACAACATTCGGCTTTACAATTAGCCTGGAGTTCTTTATAGTGTACATACTTTTAAAGGTCTGAAAACTACAGTTTTTGTTAAGATGAATTCTTGCTAATACCCAGGTCTCGACAACTTCATAATAAATCATAACATTTGGAATAATGCTTGCTTGGCCTTCACCATCTGTACATATCCAGTTCACCCTGTACACTTTGATTCATTCTCTTTTTCCACAGTTCAAGGTATTGACCTTCCTTATCCTTTTGTTCCCCATAATACTTTCTTGAGTCTTTTGACATGTTGCTATGACTTCGTTTCTTTTTTTTTTTCTTAATAAATTAATGCTGATTTGTCATTGTCACTTTTAAACACTTTACATAATTTGAGAGTATAACTCCTAGATGCAGTACATTTAAAGATATTAACCTCTTAACAACCGCTCTATAGACAAATGACGTCTACAGAGCGGTTGCTTAATTCTGGGAGGACGTCTATTGACGTCCTCCCAGAATCGCGGTTCCCGCGCGCCCCCTGGGGCGCGCACACGGGAACATCCGTGACCGTCGGGTCCGGGGGACCCGACTGATCACGGATCGTGATGAATGGCCGCTGTGCGCGGCCTTTCATCACGTGATCGCGCCGTCAAATGACGGCGCGATCACATGTAAACAAGCCGGCGCTTCCGCCGGCTTCTCTCTCCTCTCCGCACCGATCGGTGCAGTGTGAGAGGAGAGAGGGGGGAGAGAGGACACGCTGCAGCGCTGTGGGCGATGTGCAATGCCCACAGCGCTGCCTAGGTGACATAACACACC
>BLSH010345484.1:885039-902542 GCA_018402905.1 Glandirana rugosa | reverse complement strand
CTCTATGTATTTCTTTTTGCTGGTGGTATGCCTCATTTAAAGTCCCATGACCAATCCTCTTCCTCTGTATATGTATAATAGGGATGGAGGTATACCACTAAAAAGTGGTGATGACGGATCACATCCTTTTAATGCATTGCTAAATTTGGGTGGAAGACACCCGTGGTCGCTCGTGATCTGCCACACCACTTCTACATATGATTGATTGGATTTCCACATCAATCTGCACATTGCCATTTTATTCAATATCCAGTCCTTACACTCGTCCTTCCACCTGGGAAGGACAAGGGGACACGCCTTCCACCTGGGGGTTTTTAAGGGCAGGATTCGGCCAACATTTTTCTTCCTTAGTCCTTCTCACCATGGAGCAGGTCCTGCATAACTCGCTACATTCACCCACCTGGTAAGCCTCTGTCCACGGCTCTCCACTACTCTTTTAACTCACCTGGGGTTTTCTAGGCTATGTCCGAAGGGTACCTTCATGTCAGAGGTGCAGATTTCCTACTCACACCGCGCTATTTCTCCTATCCTTTTCCTTTGCACTACTCTATTTGGTGTATTTCTTTAACCTGAATATCATCATACTTTCCAATTCTGACTTCACTCTTTTCTGTGGTGCATGTTTCTCATTCACTTCGTTCAATTTTCCTTCCCTTGTTCGGCAAGCATTGACACTTCCCCCATTCCACTACAGTTTTATATTTATTATTTTTTCACTTGGTATTATACCTTATACAATATTAATTTCTCCATGTTTGATATTATTGTAGGTTACATTGGGGCAAATGTGTCTTTTTCATGCCTGTTATCTTGGCATGTGCCTTATTCTTTTCTATGGCCTTACCTGCCTTTGCTCCCCTTGGATTGGATGGGCATCCCCACCTCAGCCCCGGGACAGACATCAGATCGGCGTTTCCCTCTCTTGAGCTGGGTCATGTTTTTTCTTAAGTTCAATATGTAAGTAATATACCGTACCCTTCAAAAAATTTTTTCCCCCTTACCGATAGGGAGGTAGACTAACACAACATCTTTTCTCATATTTACAGTTTAAAATACAGCGTTGTACTCCTGATGAGTGGCTATAGCGCCACGAAACGCGTAGAGTCTTATCAATGCTTTTATGGAATCATTTTTGTATCATCCATCATGTTATTTATTCAACTGTATTCTGTACTGTATATTCATGGATTTTTTTGACCAGCTATCATGTTATCATGTCATGTTCCATTACTGTGGCCCCTTGTGGCTGTATGATTGTCGTTTATATGACATTATGATCGTACATCACTGCAATTGTTTATTCAGTGTGCTAATAAAATATATATATTTTTTATACTCTATGTATTTCTTTTTGCTGGTGGTATGCCTCATTTAAAGTCCCATGACCAATCCTCTTCCTCTGTATATGTATAATAGGGATGGAGGTATACCACTAAAAAGTGGTGATGACGGATCACATCCTTTTAATGCATTGCTAAATTTGGGTGGAAGACACCCGTGGTCGCTCGTGATCTGCCACACCACTTCTACATATGATTGATTGGATTTCCACATCAATCTGCACATTGCCATTTTATTCAATATCCAGTCCTTACACTTGTCCTTCCATATTGTCCACTCCATCACAATCACCCAGCCTCGATCGGGGGACAGCCGTGCGTGTCTGTCCCGGGGCTGCGATCCACGGCAGTGTCCTCCGCCCCTCCCTCTATCAGGGGGGCGGGCGGAGGTTTCCTCCTGTGCATCGGCGTCATGCCCTCATGCCCCACCTGCGGCATCTGTCTGACCACAAGGTGGGAGATGTGAGTCTATTCCATCAGGCACAGGAAGCGGGTTCGGGCAGTCTGATTTCCGGCGCATGCGCCGCAATCATGCATGACTTGCAACTCACACCTGTCTTCCATTTACGCCTGCATGACGCTGGTGGGGACACGCCTTCCACCTGGGGGTTTTTAAGGGCAGGATTCGGCCAGCATTTTTCTTCCTTAGTCCTTCTCACCATGGAGCAGGTCCTGCATAACTCGCTACATTCACCCACCTGGTAAGCCTCTGTCCACGGCTCTCCACTACTCTTTTAACTCACCTGGGGTTTTCTAGGCTATGTCCGAAGGGTACCTTCATGTCAGAGGTGCAGATTTCCTACACACACCGCGCTATTTCTCCTATCCTTTTCCTTTGCACTACTCTATTTGGTGTATTTCTTTAACCTGAATATCATCATACTTTCCAATTCTGACTTCACTCTTTTCTGTGGTGCATGTTTCTCATTCACTTCGTTCAATTTTCCTTCCCTTGTTCGGCAAGCATTGACACTTCCCCCATTCCACTACAGTTTTATATTTATTATTTTTTCACTTGGTATTTTACCTTATACAATATTAATTTCTCCATGTTTGATATTATTGTAGGTTACATTGGGGCAAATGTGTCTTTTTCATGCCTGTTATCTTGGCATGTGCCTTATTCTTTTCTATGGCCTTACCTGCCTTTGCTCCCCTTGGATTGGATGGGCATCCCCACCTCAGCCCCGGGACAGACATCAGATCAGCGTTTCCCTCTCTTGAGCTGGGTCATGTTTTTTCTTAAGTTCAATATGTAAGTAATATACCGTACCCTTCAAAATTTTTTTTCCCCCTTACCGATAGGGAGGTAGACTAACACAACATCTTTTCTCATATTTACAGTTTAAAATACAGCGTTGTACTCCTGATGAGTGGCTATAGCGCCACGAAACGCGTAGAGTCTTATCAATGCTTTTATGGAATCATTTTTGTATCATCCATCATGTTATTTATTCAACTGTATTCTGTACTGTATATTCATGGATTTTTTTGACCAGCTATCATGCTATCATGTCATGTTCCATTACTGTGGCCCCTTGTGGCTGTATGATTGTCGTTTATATGACATTATGATCGTACATCACTGCAATTGTTTATTCAGTGTGCTAATAAAATATATATATTTTTTATACTCTATGTATTTCTTTTTGCTGGTGGTATGCCTCATTTAAAGTCCCATGACCAATCCTCTTCCTCTGTACTAGATCAACTAAAGGTATGGTTTAATGATGTTACTTCTAAACCCTGGTACCAGCTGGAAAGGGTGTGGATGAAAGGCAAATCTCTACGCTCGTTCCTAATGTCAATTGCCCTCAATCCGCTCAATCAGAAACCAAAACATCTTACAATAGCAGCAGCAATACAGGCTTGGACACATCTTATAAACCAAAACGGACAGAAAGACCCAGTGGTCAAAATACCAATCCCCTTGGAAGCACTGGAGTGGTGCATCCCAGATTTAAACTTAGAGCAGTGGCAACGTAAAGGAGTGGAAAACTTACAGGATATACTAGACAAAGGCAAACCCCAAACCTTTTCAAAATTGGCTAGTAAATTTGACCTACCCGAATCTGAACTGTTTCCCTACTTGAGAGTATCCTCATTTATACGACCATTGACCACGGGAGAATGTTTACTACTGGAATACATCTGGAAATTCTGGTCCTCGACTGACCCCATGGCCAAAGGAATCTCACTAATATACAATGCCCTTAACGCTAAAACAAAATTTGAAAAGTCCTCCCCTTATTAAAATGGGAAGAAGATATAGGTAAATCCTACTCAGACAAACAGTGGCTAGACGCAGATAGTTACCAATATTCCCGATGCACGAATTTCCGAGAACTTAACATAATGTTAACACTAAGATGGCACTATACCCCTTATATAATGGCTAAATTCTCCAAATCCAACTCAAATCTTTGCTGGAGAGGATGCGGGTAGGTGGGCACGCTAATCCACATGGTATGGTCATGCAAACATATCCGTAGCTTCTGGTCCGAAACCTTTAAACTAATTTCCAAAATTACAGGAAATATAGTAAAACCAAACATAGAGCAAGCAATACTAGGGATCAATATGTCCAATATCCCCGTTTTTTTGAGACCAATCTCTATGAACATTATAATGGCAGCTCGCTCAATTATTATGCAAAAATGGAAATCGAATGATTCCCCAAAGGTCAGAGAAACCATTAGACTAATCAATAATATAGCTCAAATGGAAAAAATTCTGGCATATAAAGAAGGAAAAGCAGATAAATACCACCTTAACTGGTCTTTGTGGAACTTGAAAGATTAACTTCATAACCAGTAAAACAATGAGTATCAAACAACAAGTGGGAGTAATCTAGTCAAATTTACTTTACATTCCTCTAATCTTCTCTATTTCTCTCTCCTTTTATTTTTCCTGATGTTTTCTTTTTTGGTACCAAAGTTGGTTGCTTGTATATAAGTTGCTAACTGAACTATGTACATTCATCCACTGGTGCTATATCTGACCTTTTGCCTCGGTCCCTCTGGGGGCTGGGGTGCACCCGCATGGTCCCCCCTGCCCGCGGTGTGCTCGCCGTGGGGTGGAGGGGGGGTGGAGGTGCCCCGGCCTTCTGGGAGTTACCGGCAGTGGATACATCTACATTCTTTAAATTTAGATCTTTAAAGACTATTATACTGTTTATAGAACAACATGCAGCCCAACCGGTTAGTAATGTATACAATACATACTCAAGTTATGATTTTGTGTTTTGATGTATACAGTCCTTGAAAAAACCTAAACAAAACTCAAATAAAATGGGATTGAGTGGCGCTGCCCCGCTCCCCTGCCACAGCTTGATCCCGAACGGGGTGGCTGGGGGTGCGGGGTAGCGCCCACCGAGACTTAACCTACGTACTCAAGGCCCTCAGGGTATCTCTAATTGTACCTAATGTTTATAGTCTACAGCCTAGTTCTGTATACATGGAACCCTTTACATTATGTTCAATGTTATGTCAAAATATGCATAAATGTTCTGTTTTGCACATTCTATGTTACTTGTGCCAAGAATTACGTCAATAAAAATCATTGAAATAAAAAAATTCAAAAACAAAATTGCATAAAATGATTTTTGTTTCCTCCTTATATTTCCTTCTTGCTAGATTGTATATCATGTAACCTGAATACTCACTAAACGATGGTTAACCCATGGTTAGTCAAAACACCCGAAAACCACCTGTTTGCCCCTTTTATTTGCACCCTTACACTCTTTTGCTTGTTCCCTAGCTTGATCTTAATTAGGACTATAGGACCATACATTAAAGTGGAGTTCCACCCAAAAATGGAACTTCTGCTTTAAGCACTCCTTGCCCCCTTACATGCCACATTTGGCATGTCATTTTTTTGGGGGGGTGTCCCCAGTTTCCACAGGGACTTCCTGTCCCACTTTCTCCTTATGTTTCTCCGCCGCCTAGGCGACTCCTTCTCTCCCACTAGGCGGCCCCTCCCTTCAGGCAATCTACTGGGACATGTCACAGGTCCCAGAAGATTGCCTGGCCACTAGGAACGTGTGGCGCGACTCGCACATTTGCAGTGTGTGCCCGGCCGTGAGGCCATGGCCGGTGCCCACACTTGCAATGACAGTGCCGCAGGGAGGAGGGGGAGACGAGCGAGGCTTCGGGCGCAGTCATCGCTGGACTGGGAGACAGGTAAGTTACTGTTTATTACAAGTCAGCAGCTACACTTTTTGCAGCTGCTGACTTTTAATAAACTAAAAAACAAGTGGAACTCCGCTTTAAACCCAACAGCTATCATTTGGTTTCATTTTAACTTACCAAGACCTTTCATCAGTTCAACGGGTGGGAGGGGGGATTTCTGGCTCTTTTCTCCTTTCTCTATTCTCTCACCTTTCCTTCCTTTAATTCCCTCTCTTATTATACCTTAGCATTCACAATCAGATTCCTTCTAGGAATATAAATATATATGTTCACGTTATTACACAGATTGTTTGTTGCCATCTGTCTATGGAAAAGTAATGATTTTCCTTATTACCTTTTGGACTGTTATGTTTTATACTATGATATAACTTGAGAAATTACACCTGTATGCTTCATTATCTTCAATAAAATCTTATGAAACAAACAAAAAAAAAATAGATTGTATATCATGTCAATAAATGACTGAAAGGTGCTAAATCATCTAAAGAGAAGAAGATTTGGGAACACACATGGAACAGAATCATAGCAAAAAATAAATAAATAAACAAAAAATGAATATAAAGAAATGTGTACACACAAATCTGTATACATTTGTGTCCCAAAAACATCACTTAGGGGAATATCGGCAAAAACACGAATCCAGATTTAAATGTAAAAGTCATTGTAAAAGAAGCATAGAGGGTATAAACCTGAGGTGGCACCACAACTACATTAAAGTCATTCATAAAAGTGTGTTATGTCCCACTCAAAGTTTAAACCGTACATCTTGCGTGTTTTAAAGTGAAAAATCCAGAAGAGTTCTCTTTTACAGAGGAGTCTTAATACATCACCCTCTCTTTTAGAAGCATTGACTTTTTCTAAAACTTGTACTCCCACCATTGAGGTATCACCATTATGGCATTATTTAAAACGATGGGCAACATTAGTGGAGTGATTCTTCTCTATACTTGATAAGTGTTCATTAAATCTATCCCTGAGGCTTCTTGTCTATGTACTGTACATTACAGGACATGCAGGTGATAATGTAAATGACATACTTAGTATTGCATTTATAGAATGACTGTAAAGTATGTGTCTTATCAGTAGAAAAGGAACACACCACATTACCCCTAATAATAATAACCCCTGAAGTGCAACAAAGTAATGTATTGCTGTTTAGCGGGGTTGAACATACTGGATTATAAATGATTCCCCAATGTAGGAGCTCTCCTAGTGAGCACATTTATACCATTTTTCAAGAGATCAGCACAAACTTGGTCCCAGGAGAGAATCATAAGGTATCTACGCACAATGCTCTTAATGCTAATGAAATCAAGACTATAAGGGGTACTGAGTGTGAGTCTCTCTTTATTGAAAGCCCTCTTATCTTTAACATCAGCGACATCCACACTAAGGAGGACATCTCTGTCATTTGAATTAGAAATGGACAGAGCCCTGTCCAGCATCCATCTACGATAGCCCCTGTGTAGAAAGCGTAAATATAGTGATCGAGTCTCGTTTTCATATGTCTGTTCATTGCTACAGATATGGTGGATCCTTAAAAATTGGCCGACTGGAACACCCTTCACAGTATGACGAGGTGTCCAGATGTGGTCATGAACAGGGTATTGCCTGAGAGAGGTTTCCTGTATAGGGTAGTATGTATTTTAGTCCCTTCACTGTGTAGAAGTACATCAAGGAAACAGATCTATTGCCTGTCACTTTTCCCTGTAAATCGCAGATTCTTTTCATTTGTGAGTTTGCGTGTATTGGATACGAAGGTTGCCAATAGTATCATCCCGGATTATCCTATTATGTCAAACTTCCACCACTTGCCCAAAACACACAAAGGGTTAGATCCCCTGCATGGGTGACCCCTTATTTCTGCAATTGGCTCTTTAAATGAAAATCTGGGGCAGTGGCCATTGGTTATTGGTAAAAAATGTGGATGTGCTACCAGTAGGTACCCAAATGCTTCTGAAATAAATAAGGCTAGATGAACACCATTATGTATAATTGAATAAAGTGCTAATGGCTGCGATAATATATGTGGACAATATTAATCGATGGTGCTAAATGAACAATAGGGCTTTACAAGTGCACATCTATGCAGATAAAAAAATTGAAAGAATCATAAAATATTGTAGATAAATGTTTCTACAGAAAGATGCCCCTTGTGTACAATACAAAGTGCTCAGTGCTGCAAATAGATAAGCGGCCTGGAAGCCTGGAGATCTATGCTCAGTCCTCCTTACAGGCCCAGAAACCCCAGTCTCTCAAGGGAAATAACCGATCAATGGGTAAATATACAGTTCAGTGCAGAAATCTGGATTACAGCATGTGATTCTTCTTTTGAGAAACAGAAAAAAAGTCCTTCCCACACTTGTGCAAAACGATAAATAAAGTGCGACATGCTCCCTCCACCAGGTGAATTGGAGACTCACCTCAAACAGCGAACAATCTGGGTCTAGTCACGTAATGAGTATTAGCTCCTCCTCTCTCTGATCGGGATGCCTCCTTTAAGGATGGTTTTTCCCGGCTGCTGACGACACCGGGTCAGGTATCACAACCAACTCAATATAGTAAGACACTGAATTACAGGAAACTTCTATGAAGCTGGATCAGTAATACCACTCCTCCACAGCTCCCAGGGATCATGTAAGAAAGAGGACTTACAATGTGCAGTATGTTCAGCAATAAACGGATACAACCATAATACCCCTTTAAAATGGTACTCACATTTTATTAAAAAATAACAGCATGAATGACAAAGGATAAAAACAGCTTCTCACATAGGAATGCAGGATACCACAGCCAGGCTATGCCCCGTGAAGAGTGATTCAACACAAATCTCTCTTTACAAGGCAAGACAAGTGACAAACAGGCTCAGAACGTTCAGTCTTGGTGACTGCCATACTTCTTTGATTACTACATGACCCTGTCACTGACCTGGACCAAGCATTTACATATCAAGTGTTGGGACACCTGATATGAATATGCATATTCAGTGCCATAGTTAAGGTAGTAAAGCCATGAAAATAATGACAGACCCACATCCTGGTCCTTCAAAAATAAGCCATCAAAGGCATTTCCCTTATTTCAATCATCATAAAACCTCTTTGAAGTGACAATGAGACAGGTTTGGAGGATTCTTCCCAATGGGGGATGAGACGGCAGGTTTAGTTTCCAACTAGGACATCAATAAAAGCCTGACATAGGTTGCAGGTTTTAACCATTCCACAACCCCCCCCCCCCATGTACCTTTGTCAGCAAATACAAACATCTCAGGTGGAACAAACTAAAAACCTTTCCTGTAATTTTCAATGTCCTCACAAAGAACAGATTTTGTTTTACATATGCCTTTAAACTTTCACTTCATCTGTGGTCAGAAGCAGTAAATGTACTTCCTATATTTAAAAGAGCCATGAACAACATTAAACTATGTGTTGAACATTTTATGGGTGAGATAATTACCTTAATGAAAGTAATTAACTTCAATGATCATTTCAAGTTGTTACATTATAACGCTTTAAAAAATCCTATCTAGATGCCAGCATGACAGACAAAACCAAAGTCCCTTATTAGCATCAACGTCTCATACTTCTTTAACAATATATAACAAGCAGCCATGATCGAAGGCTGTGAAAACTATTAAATGGAAATGCCCTTGCTACACATCACACATTTTAATTTTCTGTAGTAAAAGGAATGAAGCTGGCATTAAAAACCATTGTGGTTGGGTCATAATATAGTTTTATGAAAACATCTTACAGAACCATTTTAAGGTGGAGCAATACAAAAAAAAAATAGTTTACCTTGTACTAGCTTGCTTTAATAAACCTACTTTAATTTTAGTAAAAGTATAAATTTCTCCCTGAAAAGAAAACAATATTATCACCCTCTTTTTAGTAAATCTAAAATAGATTTTCTTGTTAGTAAAAGGCACGCATTTCTTTGTTCTTTGGCTAGATCTCTACAACAGGGACTAATCAAAAACACAAACACATTTCCTGATGCCAACATGGCAGCATACATGTGATATAGCTCCACCCCTATATCCACCCACTGGACCTGTTTAAATCTATAAAAGGAAAGCTAGAGCAACCTCCCCCATTCTCGTACATCAATAGACTTTGACAGAATGATGGTCGAGGCTTCCATGTCCATTGTGATAACGTTTGATTATACATTTTAGCCCTCCCTGTTTGGCTCGTTAGTTATCACATGCATGTTGCCACGTTGGCGTCAGGAAAACAGAAAATTGTATCAAATACTTACCATAATTTTCCTTTCCTAAAGCCAATCCATGGCAGCATACAAATCCTCCCTTTTTTGATTGTGTTATTTTTACGGAGAATGGGGGAGATTGAGAAGAAAAGACAAGACAGAGGGGATTCATCGGGAAGCTCATGGGCCAATGGCTCCATGGAACTATAATCAGTAAGGGTAGTTTGGGGTTCCATTATGACCCTAGGAATGTAGGTCTCAGTTATTACAAGGGAGGGCAGGGTTAAGAATTAGGTGTGGAAGAGTTTGGTTAAAGGTGAACGCTGGCCATAATTTTTTTTTCTACTGTATCTGTTTAGCCAGTGGGCTGAATGAAAAAAATAATTAACAGATTCCTCCACATCCAGTGACAAGGCTGAGTGGGCAGAGCCCTGCGTGGCCACATCTTTTTTTAATTCTGGCAGCAGACACAGGGAGAAGATCCTTAGACTGCTTTCACAGTGGGGATCGGGGGGGGGGGGGAGAGGGGGCCAGTGCATTCATAACATGTTACACCCTGAATATGGAAGGTGAACTTATCCTTTAACCCCTTCATGACTGTCCTACACATTTATGCAGCAGCAAAAGGTGGACATTAATGCCCGCATGCAACACATATGTGTCACTGGGCTGTAGATGTTTATGTGCCAAGAGAACACTCAATGTGCTCTCCCAGCACAAAGTCTGAGAAGTCAAAGACAGCTCTCGGTCTGAAAAAAAAATTCATTAGCTAGTGGGTCCGACTTCTGATCATGATTGTCGATTCTTCTCCCCCCTCTGGGGTTCAGAACTGTTTACAGGAATGTGAGCGAGAAAGGGTTAGGACATCAATAGGAAAAGAAAAAATGGAGGATTGAGGAAATAAAGGGGTGGGGAAAGAAATGAGAAGGAGTAGGAAAGGGGGAGGATTGTGAAAATTGCCCATGCGGAACTCTGAAAGTGGCTCAGGTGGAGAACAGTACCTGAAGTGGGTGCCTATTCAACCTTTACTTTTTCCTGGCCCTGACTTCTAAACTCATTTATCGTGGCC
The DNA here is from genome assembly GCA_018402905.1 of Glandirana rugosa. Lineage (NCBI taxonomy): Eukaryota > Metazoa > Chordata > Amphibia > Anura > Ranidae > Glandirana > Glandirana rugosa. The sequence continues at coordinate 891,737 of BLSH010345484.1, read as the reverse complement.
ATTAGCACAAATAAAGGTTTCATAGTGACTTTGGCAAACAAGCTGATCCATATGTCCATTAAGGTACAGTAAGGCTGAGATGGTGAAAGTTTTAATGGTTTAATAGCGCATATCAAGTTAGTTGTAAATAAGGTTGCTAAGCAGTATCCTTAGAAATTATAGTAGTAATTACAATCCCTAGAGGAAAGAAATTGTTTTATCCGCTCATTACAACTGGACATAGCTTGCTGTTTTATACCTGACAAATATCTGCACTGTTATGTTTGCACAGATAGTCAAATACCTCCATTTGTAATACAAGCTGCAATATTCTAATAAGATTGCACATCATGAATAATATAACAGGTTTATTACATTTTGCATATATATATGTTATTTAAATCACATTTTAAAAATAACTTTGCCTGCGGCATTCATGTACTGCATGTTATGTTTTGATTAGCAGCAATGTCTTTTATTCCATCAATGAGTAAGGCATTACATTTGCACTGAATGAAGAAAAATGGAAATAATTTAAATGTTTCAGTTCACATTAAATATATGCCTACATATATCACTTGTGTGCTAGAAATGATATATTACTGGGAGTGATATGTGATCCCTAAAGGAGACAACCTGGGACAATAATAGGAGTGGGCAGATATCTAAGTTGATTACCTAACCTAAAGCTATACCAAACAGCAGTCATGACGTGTTTAGTGTTTAGTGACTCATTCTAGTTACTAATCACATTTTACTTTTCATAGGTTTAGGACTATCAAAAGAATAACATTTCCTTGTTGACCGATTTAAATTTGTTACTGCACTTCACACATTATACAGTAAGCATGATTATGAATTGTTTGGTTGTACTAAAGTGTCAAACAAACTGCAGTATGTATGCAGTATATGAGATATACAGCTTGTATATAGTTTGTGCTAGAAACAACAACAGAAAATATAAAGTAAGACAGTGTAAATTGAAACAAAAAAGACATAATCCATCATCCTCTGTGTATCATCATCTAAAACCAGTAAACTTAAAATACCAGGAACAGAATTCATACAAAAATTAATAAATAATATACCTAAATAAAATTAGACAACAGACTGTTTACTAAAAGCAGAACTCCTACCAAAAATAAAATATAAATGAATAGAACATTTAAAAGATTAAATAACAAAACCAGCTTTTGATGTAATATTTACCTTCAATACAGAGATTTCCCTTGCAGTACCTTTCCCTGCCACTAGATGTCTTTAGAATGATGGTCATGATCATTTAATCCACTTTCTCTGAGCCCAGGTCATCTTGGACAAGTCCCAACTAATGACTGGACGGTGAAAGAGAATCAGCACAGTGATGTGCTCCAGTCTTCTCGCTGTAACTCTGTTTTCTACTCCTGTCAGCATGTTTCTTGTCAGCACATGAACTGTTCATAATTATTGGGACATCAACACAATTCTAATCTTTTTGGCTCTATACACCACCACAATGGATTTGAAATGAAACAAACAAGATGTGCTTTAACTGTAGACTTTCAGCTTTAATTTGAAGGTATTTGTATCCAAATCAGGTGAACGGTGTAGGAATTACAACAGTTTGTATATGTGCCTCCCACTTTTTAAGGGACCAAAAGTAATGGGACAGATTAACAATCATAAATCAAACTTTCACTTTTTAATACTTGGGTGCAAATCCTTTGCAGTTAATTACAGCCTGAAGTCTGGAATGCATAGACATCACCAGATGCAGGTTTCATCCCAGGTGATGCTCTGCCAGGCCTCTACTGCAACTGTCTTCAGTTCCTGCTTGCCCATGGGGCATTTTCCCTTCAGTTTTGTCTTCAGCAAGTGAAATGCATGCTCAATCAGATTCAGGTCAGGTGATTGACTTGGCCATTGCATAACAGTCCACTTCTTTCCCTTAAAAAACTCTTTGGTTGCTTTCGCAGTATGCTTCGGGTCTTTGTCCGTCTGCACTGTGAAGTGCCGTCCAATGAGTTCTGAAGAATTTGGCTGAATATGAGCAGATAGTATTGCCTGAAACACTTCAGAATTCATCCTGCTGCTTTTGTCAGCAGTCACATCATCAATAAATACAAGAGAACCAGTTCCATTGGCAGCCATACATGCCTACGCCATGACACTACCACCCCCATGCTTCACTGATGAGATGGTATGCTTTGGATCATGAGCAGTTCATTTCCTTCTCTATACTCTTCTATTCCCATCACTCTGGAACAAGTTGATCTTGGTCTCATCTGTCCATAGGATGTTGTTCCAGAACTGTGAAGGCTTTTTTAGATGTTGTTTGGCAAACTCTAATCTGGCCTTCCTGTTTTTGAGGCTCACCAATGGTTTACATCTTGTGGTGAACCCTCTGTATTCACTCTGGTGAAGTCTTCTCTTGATTGTTGACTTTGACACACATACACCTACCTCCTAGAGAGTGTTCTTGATCTGGCCAACTGTTGTGAAGGGTGTTTTCTTCACCAGGGAAAGAATTCTTCAGTCATCCACCACAGTTGTTTTCCGTGGTCTTCCGCGTCTTTTGGTGTTGCTGAGCTCTCCGGTGCGTTCTTTCTTTTTAAGGATGTTCCAAACAGTTGATTTGGCCACACCAAATGTTTTTGCTATCTCTCTGATGTGTTTGTTTTGTTTTTTTCAGCCTAATGATGGCTTGCTTCACTGATAATGACAGCTCTTTGGATCTCATATTGAGAGTTGACAGCAACAGATTCCAAATGCAAATAGCACACTTGAAATTAACTCTGGACCTTTTATCTGCTCCTTGTAAATGGGATAATGAGGGAATAACACACACCTGGCCATGGAACAGCTGAGCAGCCAATTGTCCCATTACATTTGGTCCCTTAAAAAGTGGGAGGCACATATACAAACTGTTGTAATTCCTACACCGTTCACCTGATTTGGATGTAAATACCATCAAATTAAAGCTGAAAGTCTGCAGTTAAAGCACATCTCTTCGTTTCATTTCAAATCCATTGTGGTGGTGTATAGTGCCAAAAAGATTAGAATTGTGTTGATGTCCCAATATTTATGGACCTGACTGTATGTACTACTAATTACAGAGCTGCCTTAATCAGTGTTTTTATATCCGCCTAGAATTCAGCTTTATATTGTAAAGCCAGTCATTAAAATCTCATATAAACTTTAACCCTTTTGCTTGCAGGTCCATATGTTGTATGGACATGACAACACTCTCAGCAGCTATAGTCACTGGGAGTGTGTGTAAATCTGAAAAGCTGACTACCAGATGTCAGATGGAAGCAATCCGGTGGCTGCACAGCTGTTGGATTACTTACACAAACTCCCTATTAACACACCCCTGCACAACATAATTTATCCCATGCTCACCCATTAATGTGCCCGTCACCGGCATGGCAGTGCCACTGGGTAGAGGGGAGGTGAACATCCATCTACTCTCCCTCCCTTTTTCTTGCTGACCTGGAAGTGACATGTAAAATGTCACTTTCAAGTCCCCCTTTCAATTTCACTTTCCTCCCCTGTATCATTAAAGAGGATCTGTCACCAAAAAAAAAGTAAAAAAAAAATGTAATTGTAAAAAAAACAAAGTGCCACCCAAGCATTTCAAATCCCCTCCAAAAAAATGTAGCCCACACATGTACGAATTGAAGTGGAAATGTCAGGGGCATCTACACACAAAAACATTGATTGCACTACACATGTTACATATCGCCATGCAAGCAAGAGCAAAAGCAATAATTCTAGCACAAGAGCTCCTGGGCAGCTCTAAACCGATGATCAATAGGGTCCTTTAAAGTGTCGTCAATGGAAAATATAGAAGTTTGTTGCCATTTCATGGGCGCACACAATGTTTGACATGTTGGGTATATATTTACTTGGCACAACCCTTATATTTTAAATTTCACTGAAAAATTGGGTAATTTTTTGCAGTTGTATGTCCTAAAACTAGCCTTAATGTATTTTTTACTGAACATTTGCATTTCCCTAACAGTGAACCAATTTCATATAACATAAAAAAAAAAATGAAAGTACCGCTATTATATTCTCTAGGGTTTCTGCTTATTTGTTTTTAAAAAATATATAAAGTTTGGGGATTTTATCTTATCCCAGGCCTAAAATGATTTTATAAACATGTTTTTAAAAACACAAAAACAGCTCTGCGGTGAAAGGGTAAATGCCCAATTCCAGGTTGGACCCCCTTCCTCCTTTTGTCAACCCCACCACTTCATTCTCAGACCAGCAACACAGGATGCAGGAAGAAGTAAGGGGCTGCGCTGGAATGTGGAGCAGGAGAATAGGGCCTGGCAACTTTTCTTTTTTTTAAAAATTTGACACAAGGATTTTTTCTTTTAATTTAGCTTGCCACAAATTAAGAATATTTTTTAAATATGCACCTTCCATTAATGCATCACTTTTTAATGCTGCCATGAAGATTTTGTTCAGGCAATTCTTGTTACAGGATGACAATGCCTTGTCCCTGTGTCCCAGTTGTTTTTCTATACTTTTGCCCTGTTGCACACTTTCCCAATGGAGAGCGCAAGCAGCCATGCAAACGCACATTGAAAACATGCAAACATGGTCCAACATTTCAGAAAACCCTACCTGAACTATAACATGTAGCAAGTGCTGGAGCAAGTGCATGTGCTGTATACAAAAAGTAGCAGCAAAATGGATGCAGGAAACCAACAACTTTGAGATGCAATAAAGGATGAGAAAAAAAAGTTGTGAAATGTGAATGTTTTATTAAAAAAAAGAATAACAATGGTAATTGATGCACAGTTATTTAGTAAAATAAATGCCATTTAGCTAGGGTCCGCATGTACTTTAATGTTCCCACAAAGCTTATTATATTTTATTAGCCTCCTTTTGTGGTGAAGAAAGCTATGAATGAAAGGTGACAAGAGGACTAATTTCCTCCTCACCACTTCATAAATGATTTGAATGTCTTATTACAAGTGCAAGCCTTCCTGGAACTTAAATTTTCACTGACGTCTGATTAAGTTTAAAGCAGCGCACTCCAAGAGGAAATAAAACTTACAATGACAGCTATTGGTAAGATTACAAACTATGCTGCTGAAAAAAAACCCCATTGGAAAGGTTAGCAAGAATAATTTTAACATCTCAATATTTGGTCCTTCACAAAAAAAGGTCAGTGAAATAAAGCATAATTTTTTTTTCGTCATCTGAGTGCATTCAAAGGCAACAAGCTAAATAAGTGCTCTAGCAATACAACAGTTGCCCCAACATGAACAAATTATAAACAATACGGAAAAAATATAAAAGGTGGTGCTCAGAAATGATCTTTAATGCAAATTATATTAATGATCCCCAAATATCTGTATAATATTTCTCCTTGGGCTAACTGCAGCTGCATTTGATGACGCTTCTCCACCATCTGTGCTGCCACACATCTGTCTTTCAATAGAAAGCATTGTGCAAGTACATATAATGTGCACCTGCCTTTAAATACCCAACCATAGATAAGTGTGCATACATGGTACTTAAGACACTTTATTACAACAAGGATGAAGGCGGAGTTTTTTTTTCTTCTATCAATACAAAACTCTAAATCTCTAAATAAGCTGAAAGAGATGTTTCGCTTGCCGTCAAAGCCATGGGAAGAAGACAACTTGGAATGTTTCCAAAATATAGTATTATTATTTTAATTAAAACAGTTCTAAAGCCGCAGACACTCTGCACAAACAAAATCAATTCTCTGTGGTTTGAGAGCAGTTTGTTACAACAGTTTGAGGCGCACCAGTTGATAGGAATTTGCAGCCCAGAGGTTTTTCGAAGTTGATTAGAGTCACTAAGATTAACAATGAGCAGTGTAAGCTTGTATTCCACCAGCAATGCCAACTGATTTCACTACCCCTGTCAGCTAAAACTCATCCCCTGACTTGTCACTTTAGGTGACAGATGCAAATTCTGAAAGCACCTAATATAAAATGAGGCTGGCTGTAGGAGCTGCATATTCTTTCCTAAAATATCTTAATTAAACAGAATAAAGTTGTGAATAAGACAGCATTAGCTGCACACAACGGTCTGTATTTCTGAATTAAATTTACATTGGTGTTTTTCTTCCCACTTTTAGAATATGATAATGCTGAACAAAAATAAAAATGACTTAGCTTGTGGTCTTCAACCTCACGCACATGGGAACCTGCGGCAGTGGTATGTAAAATATGGGTGTATTTTTCTGCCCAGGACCCACAGGTGCTGCATAGTGCATACAGCTGCCCACTGAAATCACTGGGCATATATGGGTATACAATTACATAAAAATAAGCATGCATTCTTAAATATCCTCTTCAGGCTGTTTAATAGCTCATTAGACCCAGACCCAGCCAAGGCTTTACTTAACAAAAAACTCTTGGAAGTGACTCGCCCTCAATTTCAACTCCTCCTGCAGGTTATCACCACGACAAAGTAAACCATTGCAAAGGCCTGGAAACCTCCCTACCTTAACACTGTTGAGCCCAAAAATAGGATCACCAGAGCCATGATCTATGCAAAAATAGAAGCATTCCCCTTGAACAGAACCATAAAATATGAACACCTGTGGAAGCCCTGGGAAGACCACTACCTCCCTCCTGACTTCAATAAATCCTTACTCTCCCCTTGAACTTACCTTAAATAGGATATTAGAGCCACCTGTTATGGATCTTTAATTCCCCCGATTACTCGATAATTTGTCGGACTTCTCC
>BLSH010345484.1:867283-885029 GCA_018402905.1 Glandirana rugosa | reverse complement strand
TTTCTCTTGGGAGTCCCGTCATCATAGTTCCCACTATTGGACTCTAAGTCGTTCGCTCCCCCGTAGATCATTACATGCACAATTCCTCTACAACCCTTTGGTCTCCCACCCCACCTCCTCCTACTGACCTTCCCTCCCTTCTACTTCCTCTTCTCTCCTGTCTGATCTCATGCATTCTAACTCCCCTGATTTGGGATAATCTATCTTAAGAAATGTAATCTACTCCAATCTCTACCACACCTGATTCTCTAAAAATCAGAGTCATATGGTATGCATAGTATCCTTTCCCATTTCCATCCTCCTCCACCCCACCCTCTGGTTTCCCAACATCTCCTTAACACGTACATTACTAGATGCCCCCTCGCTTGCTGAATCTCAGGTTATCACCCTTGATACTACTGCCCTGAGGGTTCTCTTTCCTTCAACTTCGATATGCGCCTGTGGTATCTCCTAGCCTCAGGCACCATGTTACTATGCAACTATTACACATTTAAATGTACTGTTATCATTTTCCTTATACATCCTTGTGGGCTGTGACCCAGTCAGCTTGTTGTATTATTGTTCTTTTTGATAAAACTCCCCTGTCGGGGGGCTAATTCGCATATGCTAATGCTCTTTGTATGTCCCCTTTTGTATCCTAATAAAATATATGAACAAGAGAAAACATGCATGCATACAGATGTCTGCATCCTGGTTCATACCCTAGTACTTGCATATACACCCTTACAGTGACTGAGATATATGGTTGTATGCCATTGAGTTATGTGACTGTATGCAGCACTCATGGGGTTGCTTTACTAAAGGCAAATAAACTGTGCACTTTGCAAAGTGCAGTTGCACTCTGCAAGTGCAGGTGCTCTAGAGCTTATTAAATGAGGTAAAGATTCACGTTGCAAAGAATACCCAATTAAGTGCAAGGAAAATAAAAAGAGAACTGCATTTTTGCTTGCACATGATTGGATGATGAAAATCAGCAAAGCTCCTGCTCATTTACTGAGCTCTGGAGCTACTGCTCTTGCAGTGTGCAACTGCACTTTGCATAGTGCACAGCCTATAGTAAAACCTCAGGCCAGAAAATACACCCAGAGTTTACATTCTATGACCCCAGGTGCCAGCAGAAAAAAATGCTGCATTTAGAGACATGTTTTATTTAGTATTTATTTATTTATTATGCCTCTGAACATAGCTCTATTTCAGCCGATGTTTCAATGCACAGTGCAGCATTTAGATTTGTATTTTAAAACAGCATTCAGGGGCATAAAAATGCCCCAAACCTACATTTATAGAGGAGGTTAGTGGTATAATTAATACACATAAAACCACATAAACACGTCTAAATGCACACACATGCACATAAATCCATTCTAGTGGCTAGAACAAATGCATATTCTAGCCAATAGCCTGACTTTATGCACATGCACTTCTACACGCCATATGCTCATAAACACACATAAATGCATGCAATTACACACCAAAACAAGCAGATTAAAGTATTTTAGCGACAAAAGGTATAAAATGCTCTACTTTTTATACATCTACATGTGCTGGATATATCTAAAAACTATTAAATAAATAAAATGTTTGATACAAATATCATTCAAGTAAAATGTGCCAAAAAGTGCCAGTGCCTGAATTAAAGTGCAATCTGTGAAATAATATTCATTAAACATTTAAACAAGAAAGTCCATTGTGATAAGTACAAAACTGATGCATGATATATAGATCAATCACATCCATTAATAATCGATGCCAGTGCTCTTAAAGTGACAGCACAGTGTTATTCCACTTCATTTCACTCCATGTGAGTTGTGCCCCAACCCCAATGGGTCCAGACTCACCAAATGTAGTTGACCTTTTATGGCTTATGCCAAAAGGGATCAAAAGAAAGCTTTCCACAGCTCCGCTGTGTGTGGCTAGGTGCACTTAATGCTGTTGCTTTTTACACACACCACTTGGAGCTTAACATGAGTATAAAGCAATCCACCTCAGTGTGAAAGCACTCGGGCAAAATAAGTCCTGTAAGCAGCATTTTTGGGGCGGTGCGGGAGTGGTGTATACACCGTTGGTCCACCGCCCCCACCCATTGAAATGAATGGGCAGCGCATCCGCTTCAGAAGCGCCATGTGCCGGTGCTTTTAACCCCTTTTTATTTTCTGAAATCATTTTATTTTAATAAAATAAAATGGTTGCTACTGCAATTTTTATGTCACACAGTATTTGTGCAACTGTTTATTAAATCTAAATTTTCAGGGAAAACATGAATTTTAGCACACAATATACTACCCATTTTTTGGTAAAATAAAAAGATGGAGTTAATTTGAGAAAACAGACACTAAAAATGTCAAACCTAAAACATGTGCGCACCAGTGAATGGCGAAAAGCTACAGTCCCCAAAATTGTCCGCAGGCGATATTTCAAACATCTTTTTTTTTTTTTCATTGCAAAATTTTTATTGTTTTAACAAGCAAGGTATACAGGTCATACAAGTCAGAAAAATATACATTTCACAAGCATATAAGTGGAACATACGTGTCAATCTCTTCATATGAATCAGCAGTTACAATTAAGCCCATTGAATGGGAACAGATGAGTTGTCTTGACCCAATCTGCTAGTAATTGTGGGTCACATGTCTGTATGAGGCAGTGGGAGTGAGAGTAAAGCAGCCCACTGTTGTGTTTAGCAGGCAACTCTACGTCTTAGAGCAGGGGGGGGCTAAGACCCTGCTACCGGGTGACACCCCATGTGGGAGCATTCTGTGTCACAAGGTGGGGGACCGCCCTATCCCGCCGGCATGTCGGTAGGAAGATGTGGGTCTAAGCAGCGAACTTTAATATGGTTGCACAGTTTGTGGTGCTGAGCAGGTCTTTAGTATGCAGGTTGGCCTTGTAGCCTGGGGAGACTGGATGTCACACCACTTCCTCAAACTCAATCTATCCAAAACTGAGCTCATAATATTTCCTCCCCCACCTGCCTCTTCCCCTGACTTCTCTGTCAAGATTAATGGCACAACTATCAGTCCATCCCCACATGCCAGGGTGCCAGGGGTAACCCTAGACTCTGAACTGTCCTTTCAGGCCCACATCCAATCTCTGTTCAAATCTTGCCGCCTCAACCACTGCAACATCACCAGATTACACCCCTTTTGAACCAATGACACCACAAAGCTATTAATTCACTCCCTGGTTATCTCTCGCCTTGACTATTGCAACTCCCTCCTCATTGGTTTACCTTTACATAAGCTATCCCCCTTCAGTCCATCATGAATGCTGCTACCAGACTCATCCTCCTTACCAACCGTTCAGTGACTAGTACCCTCTCTGCCAATCCTTCCACTGGCTTCCGCTTACCCAACAAATAAAATTCAAAGTACTATCTAACTTACAAAGCCATCCACAACTCGGCCCCAAGTCATATCACTAACCTGGTCTGAAAATATCATCCAAACTGCTCTCTTCGGTCTTACCAAGACCTCCTGCTCTCTAGCTCCCTTGTCACCTCCTCCCATGCTAACCTTCAGGACTTCTCCTGAGCTTCCCATCCATACTTTGGAATGCCCTACCCCAATCTGTCCTACTATCTCTTAATCTATCCAATTTTAGATGATCCCTGAAAACCTTTCTGTTTAAAGAAGCTTACCTTCCACAGTGTGTTTTCACTTTCTCCATCAGCTCATCCACCGTAGTTATCACCTTTTTTATCACTTAACTCTCCTTCTTAGATTGTAAGCTTTAACGAGCAGGGCCCTCTGATTCCTCTTGTACTAAATTGTATTCTAACTATAATGTCTGCCTTTATTTTGTAAAATGCTGAGCAAACTGTTGGCGCTATATAAATTCTGTATACTAATAATAACAATAATCTGGTGAAGTTGTGAGTTCCTACTTTACATCCCTGGCAGTGGTGGATGTTCCTTACTGTGGCACAGAACAGCGATCCCGGGCTCAGGGGTAGTGGATTGAATGATGCTGACAATTATTCAATCTGAAAGACTGAGGACATCTAGTGGCAGAGAGGCCCTTCTATAGGAACTAAAGGCAAGTATTGCAGCACAGGAAGTTTTTGGTTTTGTTTTGTTTTTTAAATGATAAAATTATTTTTTCAGTCTGAACTGATGTTCTGCTTTAAGGGGAAAGTATCAGTGTTTGTTATTACTTTACAAATGTTGTTTGTACAGTATGTATAGTTTGTAATTAAATGGGTACATGGAGGCAGACATGTTTGCTTATACACTGGCTTTGCTTGCACCTTTACAGTTCTACACAATGGCTTTATTGTTGGTTGTCAAAATAGAAGTCAACTCACTCGCTGAAAGCAAGAAGGAAGAATGATTCATTTTCCATTGGGAATGACTAATCCACTCTGCCTCTGATGACTAATCTACAAACTTCTATGCCTAATACAATAACAAAACATTTTAAGAGCAACTATTTAAAGTGTAAAAATTCTATCAAAGAATACTTAAAGGTCTAACCCCAAAGGAACATTTAATATATTATCCTGCCAGTAACACACTTCCTGTCCTAGAAAAACATGTTCTCACCTTGCTCTCGAGACTTGGAGTAAAAATACCTCCTTCTCTCCATTACATTGGGAGCAGGTGTTCTGTAGTTCACAGAAGATAGCTGGCAAAGGTTATAACGTTGTCGGAGATATCATTTCAATAGACAGGAAGTTACAATGACACTGTCATTTTGACATGATCATTTTTTTTGCACTTGCAAAAAAGTACTTTAACAATAAATGTAAAACAGTCACCAAATTCAAGACTGGTAACCTGCATTGATATATTGTATTGTATTTATTACAGTGGAACTGTTACCTATAGAAAATTATATATCTTCTATAGATCTATAAATCTTGAACATATGCAGGTTCCACAGCAGTACAATATACATACTTTCCTTTCTTCTGAAGAAATAATATAGTGTGCCTTTAACACTGCAAAGGATTTACAGAACATGTTCTTAGGAAAGGGAGCCTTATACATTGTCCCTTGCCTCACCCCTTCATGCCTATAATTCCTGGTATTTCTCATTATCTGCAGATTAGGTGTTAGGTATTATCTTTCATGCTTACACTTTGTCTTTACCACTGAAAAATACAATAGTAAAAAGAAGATGCTCGGAGCAGCAGTTTACTTCAGTTGGGGAGGTTGGTAACCTATTTTCCAGACTAATAAAAAAATGTACAACGTACGGTAAACAATACACTGCCAAGCATACAGCAATAGTCTGCCTGCAAAGGCAAACAGAACATTGCTTGGCACAGCAACAGCTCTGGTAAAAGTCAAAAGAATGATATCCCATTAACTGATTAAATGTTAACATAATATTTACAGTTTATAAATACAGTATTGTCTTCAATTTTATTTAGAGGTGAACACCTCTCTAAGATATCTCTTTAACTGCTTTTTGGCAACAAACTCAAGTAGTTCTGTCTCCACTCAGTGTACTGAGACGGACCTGTCAGAGTCCCGCTCTCCTCTATAGGGAGATCAGAAGAAAATGGACCTCCTGTCCATTTTCATCCGATCCACCAGAAAATAGGGTTTCCATCCATCAGGACAGGTAGACAGGATCGGATCAGATAGCAGCAGGTGTCAGCGGACATGTCTCCGCTGACATCCACTTCCCCGTAGACGTGAATGGAGCATCCGATCAGGTCCACCTGAAGAACTGCCAGGTGGACCTGATCAGAAAGCCTGTGTGAAAGGGGCCATACTGAACCAGCACTTGCAACAGACTTGCAGAATGTTTGCAAATAAAGTTGATCTATAGTCATGTTATGTGGACTTGCTGCACTTGTGCAACAAACTTGTGAAGCCTGACAATAGTTTAGCAAGTCATTTTCAAACTTTCAGCTCAATTGCTTGTTATCTGAGCTTGAATGCATACTTTTCTCTATTTTGATTTTATAGATGTGAACGCAGCACCTGCTTACTTATCTTTATGCACAGTGTCCATGAGCCCACATAAAACAAAAGAGCTGCATTCAGATCCACGAAAAAACAAAAAAAAAAAAAAAAAAGTCATGTGCATGAGCCCTAAAAAATGAATTCCTTCTGCCAAACTATGCAAACATTTATCAAAGCAAGACTGCATCTGTTGTAGAAAATATTTTAGTTTGAAACAAGGCACATTTGGATCCTTTAAAAGCTGAACTTGGTGCAAAAAACTAAAGACTTTTGCTCTTGCTTTTGCTTTTGTTTGGGTGACCCCCAAATGAACTATTTCTATTACTCATAGATGTGGTTGCTATCAGGACTGTAAAAACGGTATGTCACATTAGATACATAACGTTAGCAGTGTTGTGTTCCAGTAGTGGAACGGGGATTTGCTGTCATGTTCCAGGAACAAAATCAAGTCAGGTTGGATACTACTCAGCCATTCATAAGCAGCGTTGTATTTTATGAATGAATACAAGGCTTCCTCTGTATGGCTGAAGTGGAGAAGTGGGCTGATAACATCACAATCTCCACCTGAACCAATGAGAGGAAGCTTTGTATTCATTTATAAAAATTAAAAGTTCCCTGTGAATGGCTGAGCAATGCTCAACATGACTCAATTTTGTTCCAGGAATGGGATGGGAATTCCCTGAAAGACTGCAGTATCGCAACGCTCTATACTGTTTGTAGCAGATGTAAGCTTTGCCTTGCAAACTATTAGCCTAGGTTCACATTGCTGTGGGTTAGAAACTGTGCGGGTTCAGCTGAACTCGCACAATTTCTAACCCGGCAATGCAGTCTGACTTCAGGGGTGATTTGAAAGACATCTGTGTGGGTTCCTGCACAGAAGGCTATTGAAATCACACCCGAAGTCGCCAAAAGTAGTGCTGGAACTACTTTTAGGAATCGGTGCGGCACCGCAAAGTTGGCGTTGCACCGATTCGGACGGTGCTATTGCCAGCAATAGCTGCCGATTTGGCATCCAAATTGCCATATCAAATCACATCCCAAATCAAACCAATGTGAACCTAGGCTACAAGTGAAATGAAACCTTGGTATTTACTGATTAGATGATGTTTAAAGTTGGGTATTTGGGTATAAAACGTTCAGTTTTTAAAAAAAAAAAAAAGACAGATCCCTGCATCCACACAACAGTGTGTGATGCAGGCATTTTTCCCACTGTGCTATTGTATTGTGACAGTGGGGACTCCCCACCCCACCGGAATACAGCCATGGGCTGAATGTGCTGATCAAATGATGGTTTTCCAGCAAATTCAACAAAAGAACAGCTTTTGTTGAAAAGACAGTGGTACACATCTATGTGTGCACCAGGCTTAATGTCGTGCTGTATTTACAACTTCGCTTTTTGTAGTTACCTGTGCTACAAATTCATAGGCGCACACCAGATTTAATTCTGTTTTTTTTTTAAGTCAATGAAAAAGATACTAAAATCTATACAACAACTGCATATCTGTATTGATTATTTTGTGTGTCCCTGCTTATTTTAAGACCACAGGTAGGTAGAAGCTGATGAGAGATGAACGGTCACCATTAACATATCTCACGACACAGCAGCCTCTTTGAAATTAGGCTGTCATCAACCAATGTCAAACAGAGGGTAACCGGATTACTGAGTGCTGGTATCAGGAAGCAATCACTGTCAAGAAATTATGCTCTCCATATATGAAAATGATGATTTGGGCATGCTGAGTTTTATTTTCGTATTCCACACTTACTATCGGATACAAGCTGTAAAAGTCAGCTGTATTCATAGCACTAGTTCCTCTCTAAAGATCAAATGCCTCATTTACATTAAATTTACAATTGTTTTCTGTAAAAACAGAAACTGCATTATTGTAGAGACTGTTTAAATCATTTTGCACCCATACTATATCCTACATATACCAAACCATTCTGTCCTGTGCACAGTATTTTCTTGAGCGGGGAAAATAACTAGGTATTGCCCTCTCCAATAATGCTAGAAACAACAGCTTTGCTCCTCACTAAGGATGGGCTCAAGCATGTTCACAACGGCGCGTGCCCGAGCCTGCCAGGAAAACTGACGCTGCGCCGCGCTAATCACAGGCAGTGAGACATTTCCTGATCTGTGCAGCCGCGGATCGGGAAATGTCTCACTGCCTGTGATTAGCGCGGCGCAGTGTCAGCTTCCTGGCAGGCTCAGGCTCGGGCATGTGTGGTTGCGCACAAGCCCGAACCCATCCTTACTCCTCACTCATAAGCTCAGTATGGCCCATCACATACAAGAGAGGAACTTTGACTAGCTTTCTGCTTGGGTCATTTTTTTTTCACACACGGTAAAATCTGTGTTTTTTTGATAGAAACTACTTTGAAGCCCTTAAAAAATTATATATTTTCTGAAATCAGAGATGCTGAAGATTAAAATATTGGCAGTTGCAATTTTGTATCTTGCATGATATTTGCGAAGCTGTCTATCAAAAGTATATTTTCAGGAAAAAAATACACTAAAATGAATTTTAGTTCAAGCAAACACATTATGATGCCCAATTTTTTGCCGAAATAAAAAAATAGGGTAGCATCAAGGAAACAGATACCAAAAATGTCAAGCCTTAATATTGCAAGCTCCCATGAAAAAGCTATCACAAGGGAGCTAAGAAGCCACCTCTGATAGCATGGGCAGATGACAGGTCCTTTTTATGCAGACATCAGGGTCTTTTAGACCCTCATTGTTTCCCTTGTTATCCTCCACTGTAGCTAATCAAGCACAGATCATGCTTAATTAGCTACTTTCCCTGCTACAGTAGCCGGGGAATGACAGCTCTGAACCTGAAAGTGATGTAATACACATTATCTCCAGGTTCATTAATCACAGAGGGAATGACTGGTTGATTGGGGAAGGGATGTGCCTTGATCTCCTCCTGCTCTCAAAGTTTCAATAGTTTACCTGTGCCTCCCCGGATGAAGGTAAAGTGACAGTTGAGTTGCAGCTGATTAGTTTGTAAACAAATGTCATGTGATCTGGGAATTAACGTGATTGTTTCTAAGGCTGAGACGTGCAGCTGTCAGTGACTGCACAATCTTAGGGATAGAAGGGCAAACAGGTGTGTGGTCCTATTTCTGAAATGGAACATTGATTAACATTTACTCAGCACAGGGTATCATTCCTTAGGATATAAATGTACATATTGCGGTCATCAAAAGATTAACTATTTCATACGGGACTATTTTATACGGAAGCGGATTATCATTTTTTTACTGCTTTTTCTCATCACCAAGTGTGTTCAATCTAAGGGTCTGGTCATCATAAATAAACTGAACATAAATGAATGCTTATTTATGCATTTAACATTGCAATTCTTCATACCGTTGGGCTAAGTCTGAATAGCTGTTTTCTCAGAGCGGAATTACTTCATGGACCCTGTAGTAGTTGCACTGTATTTATCTGCTGGAAATACAACTTAATCTTTGCAATAAAGACAGATTGTAGGCTTGATAAACAAATATACTATCTAAACTAAAGTAGTAGAAACAGCAGGACTGGTGAACTTGCATCAGAAAGAGAAGGCTGCACAGCCTGACTATCCAAATTGTTTGATTTTCTAAGCAATTCAACAGATAAATTCGCAACAGCTGATTAATGCGGCACCTGTCAGATAGGAAATAATCTGCTGGCTTCTTCTTAGCATTCAACTTGGGCACACAGCGGATTTCCAAGCTAATCTTGCAAAGCCTTCACTTCACATAATGCCTATATGAGTAGTGAGTGGCCGGCCTGGTATCTCTTCATTCCGATATTATCTCCTGTGCACATCTTCCAGCTGCACTGTGGATTCTTGCAGATGAGAAGCAGCAAATTGTAAACACTGTTAGTGAGGCAAAGAAACATTCCATTCCATGGTTGATAAGCAAACTCATTTAGTGGTGTGAAGGTCCATAAAACCATTGCCATCAGTCTTATCATGGCTCTTGTGAGGATTTAAAGTGACAGCAGAAAACCTCTTTTGACATACCTAATTAGAACTTGGAAAATGTCCTGAGCTTTACAATGTTTGCCTGAAGCACATTTTAAGGGCTCACTAAAAAATCACAAGATGTCCCACATTAATTAATCATATGTTATAATACAGATAAAGCTTTCCCAATAAGATTGTATTCATCCACTATCTCATATTAAAAAAAAAAGCAATGGCCATTTTTATAACTTGCGTCTTTTAATTCAAGGGAGAAAATATCTGTACTTGCAGCAGTTTACTTATTGGATAAAAGAAGTCTTCTGCCAAGTCTGTCAGCACCTGAATGAAAGTTACAGTCTGGACACGTCAATTATGAATAATTATCTGCAGCTTCTAGGTGAGCAGAAGGTGTCAAGGATAGCTTGCTCTTCAAAGTTTGTTCCTGCAGAATTTGTGCATTGTTGCAGCCTGCTATTCAACACTATGATCTTGCTTTATATGAATGAAAAGATTCAGTTTAAATTAGACTTAGTATTGACATTTGTTTATATCAGGTTTTCTGTAAAAAAAAAAGAGCCAAGAGGCCTTTCTAGTATCTTAGGCCTGATTCACACCTATGCAGGTTGCATTTTGCATATCCCAGGTGCATTTTGCATTTTTCACTGCACGTTTTTGACCACTGAAGTCTATGGAACCAAAAACCACAAAAAAGTCCCTGGCTCTTTCCATAAAATGCACAGATGTGAATGTGACCTATAGGAAACCATGTTAAATTGACTGTAGTGTGTTTCTGCAAAACTGAAAATGCACTAAAAAATTAATAGGTGTGAACCAGGCCTAAGGCTGCATTCACACCTGATCGTAGTGTTTTTGGGCATTTTTCAAGCTTTTTGTCGTGCGTTTTTGCAAACGCCCAAAAAAACCGCTTTTCCATTGATATCTATGGTAATACAAGTGTTCCAGAAACGCCCAAATATGCCCAATTGGCACAACAAAAATACCTCCAGTACTTGTTTGAGCTTCAGGCCTTTTGGAGTGGAGATGTGAGCCATCTCCACAGAGAATCATTGATTTTTTCCCCTCCAGTGTTTTGTAGCTTCAGGCTTCAAGGATATTCATGCTACAAAAAGCTCAGGTGTGATTGGGCCTAAGACAGGTGTGTTCCAGGACCATCAGATTACCAACAAAAGGGTGCAGGGTGGGCTGGTGCAGTACAACAATGCCTGATTACAAAAACTGAAGCATTGAATAGCTAGGCTGGCTTTGCTAACTGTGAGCATCTTAAGGCTTCAATTTTGACTGAAGGGTACC
Organism: Glandirana rugosa; assembly: GCA_018402905.1. NCBI lineage: Eukaryota > Metazoa > Chordata > Amphibia > Anura > Ranidae > Glandirana > Glandirana rugosa. The sequence continues at coordinate 873,841 of BLSH010345484.1, read as the reverse complement.
TTTAATATCAATCAGTAAATTGCCAACGGTATCCGGGAAACTCCTCACCTTTGCTAAAATAGGAAAGTACACACACAGAGGGTTGATTTATTAAAACGGGAGCACTCAGAATCTGGTGCAGCTGTGCATGGTAGCCAATCATCTTCTAACTTCAACTTATTTTAGTAAATATAACCTACTAAATACCTTTTCTCATCAGCAATTAGAGCAATCTTGTGACTTCTATCAGTGTGCTGCAGAGCACTGGGTAAAGCTTGTAGGAGGAGTTTTCATTCTCCTATGACTGTCCTATGAGGCTGCAGGACCCCTCACCCTCTGTCTGGACAGTGCTGATTGGCCCTGTGCTGATCACATGCACTCTCTAGCAAGCAATACATACCAAACTAAGCATGTGCAGCTTGCCTCCAAGGCTCTGTTCTATAAGGAGATGGATTGAGGACAGTGGAAGAAGGGGATGATCGGAGAAGACAGGATCAAACAGCCTTTTAACACAATGTGGAGGATTAGCCCCTTAGGTTACACAGTGAGTATGACCTGCTTTACTGCATATACAAACTGATTTTACTGTTGTGGGTTTAGTAACACTTTAAGCTTTGACAATAAAACCTGGAAGCTGATTGGTTACAATGCACAGCTGTACCAGATTCTGTGTGCTCCAGTTTTAGTAAATCTCCCCCACAGGGGTTGATGTACTAAAACTGAAGAGTGCAAAACCTGGTGCAGCTCTGCATAGAAAACCAGCTTCCAAGTTTTTGGTCAAAGCCTAATTGAACAAGCTGAAGTTAGCAACTGTTTACCCCAGAAGCGCTCACTGTGTTTACATTTACATTTGCTTGAAGTTAGCAACTGATTGGCTCCGCCAGATACTACACTTTGCAGTTTTAGTAAATAAACCCCTGTGTGTGTACTTTCTGCACAAAGGTGTAGAGTCATTAGCAATTTACTGATTGAAAGTGAAGGTACTCTTCAGTCAAAATTCTCACTTTGAGTTTTTTAAGATACACTGTGCTCAGCTTTCATAATATATATAATTGCTGTGCAATTTCCCTCTTTTTACAAGGACCTATAATTTACATTCAATGTGTAGCAAACAGGGATTCATAAGAACAGTCAGATGTGTCACAGCAATCAGTACCTAGGCACACTTTGGTCTTCTGGCCTCAAAAGTGCTTGTCAGCTTTGGCATATCCCAACTAGATTACCTACAAGGGGCAGGGATGGACGGATAGGGGTCGCTGCAGTTGCCACGGAGACCGGGTCCCATGATGCAAGGGGCCCATAAGGGCCCCCTGTATACCTAGATTAAGGAGGGGTGGATGGAGCTCTCCATTCCTCGGCACTGTGGAGAGCTTGTCACAGTCACACTGTTTACTATAATGAAAGTTAAAGCAGTGTGTGCTGTGCTCTTTGTCTCCCCCTACACTGCAGTACCCGGCAAGAAGAGAAGAAGGTAATGCCGTTTTTTAAAAGGCTTTCTGCAATTCTACGTGTGTGTGTGTGTGTGTGTGTGTTTGCATGTATATGTGGGTGCATGTATGTGTGTGCATGTATATGTGGGTGTATATGTGTATCTGTGTGTATGTTTCTGTACATGTGTTTATATGTGTTTGCTTCTTTATGCTGCCCCCTGTGTGCTCTCCAGCCCCCCTGTACTTTTTCCTGGCCCCATGCTTTTTCATGGACTCTCCCCTTGTCCAAATAAATAATAGTATCGCGCTAAAGTGTAAAGAAAGAAAAAGCAGCAACAATCTGTGTGATATTCCTCAGACAAATAACTAAGATAAAAAACAGTTGCGCTAAAATATATTAAGTGAGCAATAATGGCAATAGCCACAAAATTATTCATGAATAAGAATTAATAAATCCAGTGTAGACAAAACATAAATTAAACCCTGTGTTAATTCAGCCAAAAATCATCCAAAGTGATGAGTTCAAAATAGGATAAATGTGCAAAAAAAGTGATCGAAAGCAAAGTCCAAACAAAATCCAGCTCAGTCCCAAATGAAGGTGTATTATCCTAAAGAGGTATACAGACATCCATCTCTGGTGATTTTGCTCGTATTTACCGCCACCAAGAAGCATGCACACCATGTGGGGTAGAAGGAATGAACACTCTTACCGACTCATGTGGACTCACTATTCCTAGTGGGTCAATCAGGCAAGCAGACATAACCCACTGCAAAGTATGTAGGTAAACTGTTTCACTCTCCCCAAGATGTGTATAGGTGCAGGATTTAAATAGGTAGCTATAACTTGCATCCAACCTCCACGGCAACCCGGTACATGAGGAAAGAAAGGACTAATAGCGTAACTCCATGAAACCACATGGTGTGCATGCTTCTTGGTGGCGGTAAATACAAGCAAAATCACCAGAGATGGATGTCTGTATACCTCTTTAGGATAACACAAAGGTGCACACTGCTCTGAGCTGTCCTATAGCCTGTTCAATCAGGGGAAATCCCAGTCGGCATACCTGCAGCAGGTGCTCTGGCTCTGGACGTCCCTCCCATGTCCTGGAAACAATGTTTAAAATGAAAAGAGCCGACACTCCGCATTTGCTGTTACGTGAAATTTATTGATAGTAGATCATGTACAAAAATGCACAAACGCCTTTCGGCGTGTAGCCTTGTTCACTGCTTATTTTAAAATGTTACAAACAATCACTTAAATACAACACATTTTGAGAATGGGGAATGCTTTGTTCAATCAGGTTTCAGCTTCAATCAGGATTCAATCTCTGACAGGTTATTATGTGTCTTTCACCTGGTCCGTTGGAAAGAATATATAAGCTGCAATTCTGGGGCAAAAGAAGAAAATATAGCACAGGGAGGTATTTGCGTATAATATTAGTAATTAATTTATATTCACATGAAAAGGTGGTCACAAATGTAATGGGACAATTTCCCATCTCGGTGACCCATTTGGCCTTTGCAGAACGATGCAACAATTTGGATCTCTCTTTATGATTGGCTATTTGAATGGCTCTGTCTAGGTTGCTTTGTTCATATCCACGGGATTTTAGTCTAGCAGTTACCATATATGTAGTGGTGTTTGAGCCGTTACGCTTGGTCCTAGTATATTCACCAAGCCGCACTGATCGTATAGTGTGTTGAGGGTGGCAACTTGTGGCCAATAATATGGAGTTCCCGGCGCATGTTTTCCGGTGAGTACGAGTGTGTACATTTCCTGTCAAGATGTCACTCTCCAGAGTGACATCCAGGAAGTTAATGCTGCACTCTTCAAATTCATGGCTAAACTGCAAATTAAAACAGTTAGAATTCATATAGATGGTAAATGACTTAGCCTCTTCCCTAGAACCAGCCCACACCACGAGCAGGTCGTCTATGAAACGGCCATACTACATGATGTGGTGGCATGTGGAAAGGAGGCATTGCTCTTCCCACCACCCAATATAGATGTTTGCTAAAGATGGTGAAAATTTAGCCCCCATAGATGCACCTCTGCACTGTAAATAAAATACCCCATCAAAGATAAAGAAATTATGTTTCAACAGGAAATCTACTGTTATGATGATAAATTCTTTTAACTCCAGGCTATAACAACTATAGTGCTCAAGATTTAATATGCTCTAATATCAGTTTCATTATTGGTTATGTAGAGCACTGCACTGTGTTTTGCACAGATATATATCCATATTCCTTAGTTTCTATTACATTGTCCATTGTATTCCTTGCTTTTAAGATAACTTTGTTGTATTCATTTGTTTTTGATTGGGGTTGCTGTGGACCTTGGCACATATACATCTTCTCCTTTTGCCCCAGAATTGCAGCTTATATATTCTTTCCAACGGAGGGGAAAGACACATAAGAACCTGTCAGAGATTGAATCCTGATTGAAGCTGAAACCTGATTGGACAAAGCATTCCCCATCCTCAAAATGTGTTGTATTTAAGTGATTGTTTGTAACATTTTAAAATGTGCAGTGAACAAGGCTACACGCCGAAATGCGTTGGTGCATTTTTGTACATGATCTACTATAAATAAATTTCACATAACAGCAGATGCGGAGTGCCGGCTCTTTTCTTCATTTTATTGAATGGAAAGTCAGTGATCCATACTGATCACTGACTCTGTCTATTCATAACTGAAACATACTAAACTGTTTTTACTATGTTTCCATTTGTCAATGAAGGCTATTCCTGTCTATTTATTCTGTACAGCTGAGGCTGCAGAGATGTATATTGAAGGCTGTGCCCTCAATCTCCTTTTTCTATGTCAAAGGTGAAACATCAGAGGTCTGTTTAGACCCCTGCTATCTCACCAAGTACCCCAAATGGGGCTCCTAAAAAAATTGTTTAAAATATTAAAAAATAATAATATTGTAAAAAAACAAAACAAATAAATGGTAGAAACCAGTGGCAGAACTACCAGGGTCATGAACGTCACACTTTCGATCGGGCCCTGGCGTTCCACCACTGGGCTCAGAGGGGAGGGCCCCGGCCAGGGGGGCCCTTCATGGTTTCTTGCGCCGGGGCCCTGAAGGTTCTAGTTATGCCCCTGACAAGGGGCAGAGTAGATTTGCCCCTGCAATGTCTCTTCCACTGTTTAATGTAACCCTGTAGCTTCAGAAAAATAAATAAGTACCTATACAAGAATACTGATAATATGGCCCACTGCCTGCACTGCCAATCTTGACTCACTGTGGTTGCCGAAAAATGTTTTGTGCCCAGCCCACTTCTGGGTGTGTCAGATGACTGGACCTCTGCTGAGTGTTCTAATTTAACCTGACAGGCCTTATGTCACTTCTGTGTTCTGTAGTAACATAGAGGGCAGGCAGATGAAATTATAGAGCACTGAAGGGACCAGGCATCTGACACCTCCAAATGGATGAGATACAGAACATTCTACAGGCAGAGGTAGCACTTTAAAGGAGTTAAAGGGACACTTCTATCCAGCCAGCAGCAGAGGAGTATTGAGTTTCAAAAGCAGCATGTGAGCAACAAAATAACAATGTATGCATACCTACTTTATAAATGACTATCTGTCTTTAAGTATCTGAATGATCTATTTGAGGCTGAGTTCACACTAGTGCGAATTGGATGCAGGTATCCCTGCATCCAATTCGCATGACAAGAGATTGTGACCGACTCTTAGTGGAGCTGTTCACACATCTCCAGTGCGGTTGTGGAGTGAATTGCACAGGTGTCCTGTGCATCTTTGGCTCTGTTTCAGGTTTGAATTCAGGTAAAAATTCAGGCCTGATTCATCCCTGAAACAGAAAATAGGGATGCACTGGACATCGGTATTAGATGTGAACCCAGCCTAACATGTATAAGGGGGCTGTAGTTCCATTTTAACCGTCATGTATGTAGTTCCTTATTACCATTCCTTACCTTTGTTCTGCTTTAGCTTCAGCTGCTGCTAAAGGTGCTAGTACAACTAGAAATTGAAGACTTATTTTCTGCACATTTTTGATCGTAATTGAAGTTCTTCAATGCAAAAATCATCATAAATTGATCAGTAACAAAGTAAAACCTGCAAATATTTTAGAATCACTCATGCAGGGGTTAAACCAACAATGCTCTCAATTCTGTCTGCTTGACATTTTTGTTCAATTTGACACTAGGTCTTCTTGTCAAGACTCTCTGCTCCAAAATTGATGTAATTTTCCTGGGGAAAGGCATAAGTCAGCACAGCACAATATACTATTTATGGACCTGAGAAAGTTATCATCATGATATCTTACTTCTGAGCCAGAGCTGCTACTGTATAATACAGCTAACAAAAATGACTCATACCAGCAGTTTGTTGACTTGAAAAGGCATGATTGTGAGGATTATCTTAAAATACAGAACTTCAAATGTATTAAATATGAAAGTGTCTGCAATAAAATTAGTTCTTCATTCTGTTTATATTTACTATCATCTGTTTAAAGAATATGTATTAAAAAAAAAACAATCTTAGTTCCTTTAATATCTACACCAAGACAACCATCCAACAACTCTCTCTTTTTTATTTTCCTTTGAGAGCTGCCATCAAGGACCAGGCCATTAAAAATGTCTTTAACCACTTGCCGACCGTGTAGCGTAGATACACGGCGGCAAGTGGCACCCATTGTTGTGGGAGGATGTTATATAACGTCCTCCCACAATCGCGCTCCCGCGCGCCCCCTGGGGCGCGCACCTGGGAGAATCCGTGACCGCCGGGTCTATGAGACCCGGCGCATCACGGATCACGGTAAATGGCCGCTTGGAGCGGCCGTTTACCATGTGATCGCTCCGTCAAATGACGGAGCATCACATGTAAACAAGCCGGCGGAAGTGCCGGCTTGTCTCCCCCCTCTCCGCACCGATCGGTGCAGTGTGACAGGGGAGGGGGGAGAGGGGGGAGAGGGGGGAGAGAGGAGATGCAGCGGTGCTGTGGGCAGGATCTGAAGTGCCCACAGCACTGCTATGAGTAAACTGCCTCGCTAGTGTACCATTTGCCGGCGAGGTTCGCCGGTAAATGGCACTAGGCACTACGCGGCCCAGAGTATCTGGGCCGCCAGTGCCTAAGAGGGTCCACGCGCGGGGTCCCCCGCGCGCCCTCGCGCTAACAC
>BLSH010345484.1:842282-857693 GCA_018402905.1 Glandirana rugosa | reverse complement strand
TCACCTGTGGCCAATTAACCACTCCCCTTAATTAGCAGTCTAAAGGAAGGAAAGGGAAAAAAAAGCTATTTAAAAAGTGACAGAAAAAAATGTTAAAAAGCTGCAAAGAAAAAACCCCAAAAAAAAAAAAACTCCAAACACAGCAAACACCAGCAGTCTAAATCAAAGCTGTTTCACTAAAAGATTCCCACTCCGTTGCTCTTAACCAGTAAGTTCAGGCAAGCTCTGAAATGACCTCAACAGATAGCTTTATAGGAATTCAATCACCTGTGGCCAATTAACCACTCCCCTTAATTAGCAGTCTAAAGGAAGGAAAGGGAAAAAAAAGCTATTTAAAAAGTGACAGAAAAAAATGTTAAAAAGCTGCAAAGAAAAAACCCCAAAAAACAAAAACTCCAAACACAGCAAACACCAGCAGTCTAAATCAAAGCTGTTTCACTAAAAGATTCCCACTCCGTTGCTCTTAACCAGTAAGTTCAGGCTTGTAAGAATGTGCCTGGTGAGATCTGTAGCTAGCGCAACACCTCTAAACACAAGACCCGCAAGCTTTGTGGTTAAAGGTGTGAAGTCATAATACAATAAATCATTGAGGAAGGCAACATACAAACAAAAGTTTTTGTTTTTTGTATTTAATGCTTTATACCTTCATATAGGTATTGTGCTGGTTATGAATTATACCTTCAAACATTGTGTAAGTTCCTACAGCACCTCTGTGGAAACATAAATCATCCCCCCCCCATGATGGCATCTTAGCTTTATATAATTGTGGTTCCATACTCAGGTTTGTCTGCTACTCATAGAAAACCAAGTCATTTGTCCAAAAGATATATAGACCATAGACCGATGTTTCTCTAAAGCATAAACAATATATTATAACTATAGCTGACCTCCAGACAGATAGAAAAGACACAGCCAAATGTAGCCCTGTAATCATAATTATATCTCTAAATGCATGCTGAATCTGATGATGCAATCTAAAGGAGAATCCATCAAATTAAAGATTCCCAACCTTTCTGGAATGTCCTGGAGCGCCTAGCCTCTGTTCATGCAAATTAACTACAATTGCCTCCTTTTAACCTGCTCCTTGGGATGAAACAGGGCTGCCTACTATCGTCTATGCTTTTTGCACGGGCAACAGAGCCCATAGACTGCCTGTTACAAGAATCAGCAGAGCTTGTGGGCTTTTATAAGTAACAGGAGGAGTTGTACTTTACACAGACAATATGCTTTTTTTTTTCTCTTGCATACTTATCTTTCCTGGCCTCTATGTCCCTCATCAGTGAATTTGGTTGGTTCTCAAGACTGAGAATCAATTAGAACAAATCCATGCTGTTGCCCCTAGATCCCCTTCCTGCTCTCTTGGCTGATACCCTTTCCCATACTGTGGTGTTGCCTCAAATCTAATGCCTAGGCATCACTAACTCTACCACCATTCATAACTTTAATAATCTGAACCTGGTCCCCCCAGGAAGTGGGTAAATCTTTCTGGGGCTGGAGTGGTTAACACATCGTAGTGGACCAGGCAGGAGTGAATGGGGCCTTAACAATGTGGCAGAAGGTGACATATGACAACGTGTAAGCATTACAGTGCGCAGTTTATTGGATTCTTCCTTAAAGTTTGTTATCATTTTCAGTTGATATGAAGAAATATGTTTTGCTTATATTAGCTATTTTTCCATTGCAAGATACAGCTGAGAAGTCAACTCTTTACAGCATTTTTCACACAGTTCTTGCTATTAATAAAAGATGCTTCTCATAGTTACTTCTTGTTTTTTTGTTTTTTTTATTCCATATTTCTCAACTTCAATAATGCTTGGATTAGGTGCTTCTTTTGAATATGTTGCAGATTTTTGCATGCTTATAAGCTTATAAACCTCAAAAGTGTTCCTTCATGGAACAACTATAAGTTAAAGTAAATGGGACCTTTCCCTGCACAGTTAAGTGTACAAATTCAGTCCACTTTCGGCATCATAGGTGAAATTGAGTCCCAGGACAGTGTAACTCCAGAAGGCATATGTAGGGGTTACATTATTACCAATGGCCAGGGCTGGACTGGGACAAAAATTTGGCCCTGGACTTCATCCAGACCGGCCCACTTTAATTTTGCAAACACACAAAAACACTATATAAACTATAGGAACATATATCTGTCCTCCAAGTTTTACAACATTTATTTTTCTGTATGGAAATGTGTTAACTGAAAATATAACTCCTCACTCACCTCTTTTATTATTTCACTTATTCTCCTCTTTCTCACATCGCTGCATGAAGGAGGGCTAACGTCATGCAGGAACATTGCTACAGCCTCATTGGCTGGAATTTCAGAAACCGGCATTGCTACTCAGCCATTGGCTACCTTTCAGCAATGTAGTGAGTGCCGCTGAGGATGAGTCGGGTTGCACACTATGAAGTGAGGTGATTGGCTGGCCAACCTATGCCCATCAAATACAGCTTCACCAGCGCCACTCAATACAGTCCCACCTGTGCCCATCAAATACAGCTTCACCAGCGCCACTCAATACAGCCTCACCTGTGCCCATCAAATACATCTTCACCAGCGCCAATCAATACAGCCTCACCTGTGCCCATCAAATACAGCCTCTCCTGTGCCCATCAAATACAGCTTCACCAGCGCCAATCAATACAGCCTCACTTGTGCCCATCAAATACAGCTTTACCAGTGCCAATCAATACAGCCTCACCTGCGCCCATCAAATACAGCTTAACCTGTGCCCATCAAATACAGCCTCATGGGGGTTGGGGGCGGAGGGGGGGGATTTGGCAGATCAGTCACTATTTCCATATACATTTGCAAATGGCATGTGATAATACAATCTCATTATCTCAGTCACACAGTGTCAGTTTTTACATAAATCAACGCAGAGCAGCCAGCGACATAAACAGTGGCCATGCGCCCTAGGTGGCCCTGAGCAGAAGAGGACTCTGTATGGGTGAAAGAAGAGAAAAGTAAAGTGGCGCCGATCTGAGTGCAGCATTTGTTAGGAAACATAAGGTTTATTATGTGTTATCAAACGTACATGGTTTCATCATTCAAAAACAGGCATGTAGTACGTTCCACGTGGGTCCCTGGCATCCGTACCGCTTGGCATGGATGAACGCGAGCCCTGGCCACTTTGGGACACATGTTAAATATATCAAAGGAAATCACTACATAAAAACAATAACTAATAACGATGGGTGGAAGGGGGTTGAAACCAAATCTGCTATCCATATATACTCACAGCTGGAGGATTGTAAAACAAATCTCAGAAGACCATAAGGGTCCTTTCAAAAAAATTATAAAAAGATGAAATTAAAAAGGAATGATAAATTCAAAATAAGGATAAAAATAAATATAAAAATACAATTTTATTTTATTTTTATATTTATCATTTTTATGTTTAATTTTCAGATTTATTTTTTTATATTTATTTTTATGCTTTATTTTGAATTTATCATTATTACTTTTTAACTTCAAATTTTAAATTCATCTTTTTTTTTTTATTGCAGATTTGGTTCCAAAACCCCCTTGCACCCATCGTTTTTAGTTATTTGTTTTTATATAGTGGTTTCCTTTGATATATTTAACATGTGTCCCGTTTCCGTAACTGTAGTGTTTCAGCCAGCGCTGGTCCTGCTGAGCCTTTTTGTTCTAAGAGCCCGCCCGCCCCGTGTCCTATATCACCCTCACTTAAGATGGCCGTTTCTCAAGCCTGGTGAAGGAGCACGCATGCTCTGAAAGCGAGCCGCTTTGCCACGCCCCCTGCTCGTCACGGACGCTTAGGACGATGCAGTGACGTGCCTACCACCCGCCCAGCTGATCCCCTGCAGCCCCGTAGCCTTGGAGACCACCGGAGTGGCCAGGGCTTCATCCATGCCCAGCGTTACAGATACCAGGGACCCACGGAACGTACTACATGCCTGTTTTTAAATGATGAAACCGTGTGCGTTTGATAACACATAATAAACCTTATGTTTCCTAACAAATGCTGCACTCAGATCAGCGCCGCTTTACTTTTCCCTTCTGTCATTGAACCGGCCCACTGAGCCATTGGCCCACCTGGAAACTCCCGGTAGTCCCGATGGCCAGTACAGGCCTGCCAATGGCCGAAAAAAGAAGTCAGATGAGAAAAAGTAATGCCTAATACCTTTTCTATAAAGTACACGTGTTTTAGTGCTCCCCTATCCCATCTCTTCTTTTTAAACTGATATTGAATCTTTCAGAACCTTCTCTCTTCCATTTACACTTTTCCTAATCTTTAACTTCAAACACATCGGACACAGACTCTCGCTTCCACTGTGTATTCCAAACGCAGGGAGGTAGGATATTAAGGCCTGTGTTTACTCGCTTGTCATTTTTTTCCTCAAGTTTAAAAAACGTTGCCTCTTCGCTTCTCAACTTTGCAATCAACTTTTCAACTTTTCAACGACATGAGCCTAGTTTTCTGAGATTTATCAATGCCTAAGGAAACATCCTGCAGAGTCTATCACAGAACTGCAGAAATGAGAAGTTAAACATTTTGAATCACTTCTTTCTTCTTTACAAAATAGCCCTCAAAATAAAACTGTACTAACAGATATACACAAGCTGCTATTGCTGACTTTTTTCTGAAAACCCCTGCTGTCTCTGGCTTCAGTGCTTTCTGAGTCACTAAAAGGGTGACACACATGTGGCCAGTGAGGTCAGAACAAAGTTAGATGTGCACTAATTCAGTTAAGGGACTGGAATGGTGATCCCATTGGAACAGCATAACATCCAATTACTGTTTTCAGAAAAACACAAGAAATCTTAGTGAGTATATACACGCACATGAACTTTAATTGTATCCCAGTCTTAGTCCATAGGGTAAAATATTGAGTTGGCCCACCCTTTGCAGCTTCAATACTTCTGGGAAGGCTGTCCACAAGGTTTAGGAGTGTGTTTATGGTAATGTTTGACCATTCTTCCAGAAGAGCATTTGTGAGGTCAGGCACTGATGTTGGATGAGAACGCCTGGCTCGCAGTCTCCACTCAAATTCATCCCAAAGGTGTTCTAACGGGTATAGGTCAGGACTCTGTGCAGGCCAGTCAAGTTTCTCTAGCCCAAACTCACTCATCCATGTCTTTATGGACCTTGCTTTGTGCACTGGTCTAAATCATTTGGTGGAGGGGGGATTATGGTGCAGGATTGTTTTTCAGGGGTTGGGCTTGGCCCCTTAGTTCCAGTGAAGGAAACTCTTAAGGCATCAGCATACCAAGACATTTTGGACAATTTCATGCTACCAACTATCAGAGAAGCAGGCACGATCGCCGCGCTCCCGCACGCATGCGTACGAACGCTCGTCCAGGACGATCGTATCTACGCATGCGCACAAACGTTCATTGGGGACGGCGCAAGCCGCGCGTTCAGCGCAACCAATGAGACTGTTTGCTGTCCTATAAAAGGCTGCCTCTGTGTCACACAAGTCGCTGGATTGTGTCAGTGCTCACCAGTGTTCTTGAACCTGTGTCCTGTATCCTGTTTGAACCTCTGTACTCTTGAACCTCTCCTTTGTATTTGACCTCCGGCTTGCCTCACGGACTTCGCCTCTGCCATAACCCCTGTGTTTGACCCCTGGCTTGCTACCTGGACTCTGCCTTATTCAGCCTCTTGTATTTGCTCCTCTGCCTGGATGATAGACTGTCTTACCGTGTTTGACCCTGGCTTGGATTTCGGACTTACCCGCTGCTGTTGCCTGTGCTGACCCAGCTACACTGGTCCCCTGTCTCCACTTGCAGAGTTGCTGCACCCCTGCTGGGCCTTTACAGACTACCTCTCTTAGAGACTTTACCTGCTGGAAGTTCTGCTACCTCTGAGTTCCAGTCCGCACTAACTTCTGGTGAACATCTTCTCAAGTCTGTCTGCAGCTCTGGTGACCCATGCTTCTCTGCGCATCATATATCCTGTTCCCAAATCCAGGGGTATACTGCGTTTAGCCGCAAGGGGAGCCTTTCTCAGCATTTCGGCCTCGGATCAGGTACGTGACACCAACTTTGTAGGAACAGTTTGGGGATGCTCTCTTCCTGTTCCAACATGACTGCGAACTAGTCATGTTGGAGAACATTGGAAGGCCAACACAATCATTGGCAGAAAGTAACGCAGTCACCAGATGCATTTCTGCATTCAAGTTCTAACTGTCCTTTAATGCACTAAAAAACAAATTACAGAGCTCAGAACTGCCATGCTCATAAATAATACTTTTCCTTCAGCCACAGAAAACAAAATTTAACATTCTGAAAACCCATGTCATTTAACTTATTATTTAAATTACCAGTCAAAATAGCCCAATATTTGATAAATGCATTTGACATTTTTCATGCCAACCACTCACAAACGTACTTACTGATGGCTGTTTGACCTAGCATAAGCTCACAAACTGTCAAGGAAAATAAAGTTTTAGCTACGTAAAAATGCAAGAAAGCTTGGTGTTAACTACTTAAGCATTATACATATTACACTTAAAATGCAAAGCAACATATTTGAAATACAAATTAGAACAAAATTGTTTAAACAAAGTAGTTAGCATTGTAACTATGATAAAAGGATCTTCAAGTATTAATAACAGAGTACTTGTTTTTTTTGTTTTTTTTTACAAGAAAGCTTTTCTTTCTAGTTAAGCTCAGGTCATTAATATATATGACACATTACAGAGTAGTTCTATTAATTAAACAAATGTATTTAATGAGGCTGACCATAGAGAGCGATCACTGCATACAGGTTCAGTTAATGAATTCCACCTGCAATAACTGACTAGCAAGTTTAAAAAAATAGACATTAGAGATAACAAAGAGCTTGCCAAGTTCAAGTTTCAACCTGGAATGTGATATTTGCCTAGGTGGGTTAGTAGAGCTCCAGCCAAATGTTTTTTTTTTCTTATTTTGGATAGGTTGTGTAAATTAGATTATCTGTCCAGTTTTTAGTGCTTTCTTATGACCACTGGAGATATTTACTCTTACTTCCTGTCCCAATTACAACATTGGAATCTGTCAGGAAATGAGTAGAAATCTATCCAACAGGAATAAAAGCACAATTGAAACTGTATTTGTTAGTATGCAGGGGTAGGTAACCTTCAGTAAACAGTGCAATGCTGCAATGCACACCCTATAATATATTCATCTGGATAGAGAAAATCCTTCTGCCTCTCTGCCTCCTGTGGTGGGACCCTTCCAGACCAGCCTCCCGAGCTGCAGCCCAAGGTAACACCCCCCTCCCCAGGTGGGGGTCCCTCAAGGGCCACTGTCAGCCTCTGCTCAGCATCTTCTACCCAACTCCCCCTGCTGGCATGGCCTATGGGTTTCCCAGTCCCCTGCCAGGCCGACTCCTGGGGATTGGCTGAGGGCCCATAAGTATTCAAGGCAGCTCCTCCTCACCTCCACCTACTAGTTGTGTTTGGGGGGGGCAAAGTGAGTGGCAAAATGTTTTTACCTTAATGCAGAGAATGCATTAAGGCAATAGTCTTCAAACTGAGGAACAAATCCTCCCACTGATACCAATGATACCAATGATGGGGCACTATTCCTTCCACTGACACCAATGATGGGGCACTATTCCTTCCACTGACACCAATGATGGGACACTATTACTCCCACTGACACCAATGATGGGGCAGTATTCCTACCACTAACACCAATGATGGAGCACTATTCCTCCCGCTGACACTGTCATTGTTTCATGTACATTGATCAGGGCTGGGTTTTACCGCCTGTCCGAGCATCTTGGGTTCCTGCCAATCTGCCCTGAACCTAGGTATTATTAATTGTTTGCACCTGAGGGTTAATGTTTGAGCAATGTGTCTCCATGCAGAAGCCGTACCTCCCTGTTCCTCTGGTGTTTGCTGTTCCTTCAGTATACTTGTGACTTGTGAGTTTGTTCGGTCTTGTCACTGTTCTCAGTGTTTTCTTTGTTGCTGTGCTCTTATTCCCGTAGATGTCTAGCTGTGTATCACTTAATTTTCTGTTGCTGTGGGTGCTTTCAACAGCATTGTTTCTTCATTTTGCCTCCTTCTCCTCATTCCTGCTTGCTGTGTCCATCTCTCTCTGCACTTTTGCTCAGCTTCCCCTGCTCTCCTGTGCTTCATGCTTGTTCCCTGTTTCCTCCCCCTAGTGTCTCTTCTTAGCTTGCTGCCGTAGTATTTCCTTTGTACCTTGTATCTAGTGTATACCATGAGTCCTTCCAGTGTGCTATTTTCTAGCACTGTGCCTGCACAGGTGTGTTGGAGAGCCACCATCTGGGGGGCTGCCTTGCAGCGCAACATCCATACCTCCAGGGGCTCTGGTGAAGACCAGGCAGCTCCTTGGATCCTGCGACTCTGGCACACCACTGCTCCTGCATCTTCTAGGACCGGTACCCTGGCACACCCATTTAGTTATTCCTACTGCCCTACTAGACCCAAAGTTTTACAGTCCCAGATTTTCCAATCCCCAGACTGTGACAGACACCAACAACAGGGCGCTATTCTTCTCCCTTATACCAACAATGTGCTGTTTATTCCCACTGATGCCAGAGCAATTTTTACTCCCAATGGCCACAGTCCAGCCCCCTAAAGTCTGAAGGACAATAAACTGGCCCTCTGCTTAGAAAGGTTGGAGACCCCTGCGCTAAGGTAAAAAAGTTTTTAGCTTTTGAATCATGTTAAATAATGCTGCGCTATCTCTTTAAATCTTGTATTTTGTTTTTAGATAGAGAGGAGGGGGGATGTCTCTGCTCTCCTTAGCCCATAGTGGCTTGTGTAAATGTAATGTGCATAGTCAGCTTTTGAATGTGACAACATGCATTGGCTGGCATTTGAAAGCTGATGTCATCACGTCCCCCAGTATGAGCTGCACAGCTTTTTGTCATTTAATGCTAGATTAATCTAGATGTTTGTAAGCAAGTTTTTAAAGCAATAGGGCACCATTTGTTTTATGGATTCCCATTATGGAGTTTCTCCTTTCTTTATGCATGGCTTATGAGTGATTGAGCTTACTGAGACATTTACAAACCAGAGGAGATCTGATGCAGTGGTTACCTGGTACCACCCATTGTCTGTCCCAGTGTTACACAAATACTTATGACCTCATGATATAAAGGGTCATATCCATTTGGTTAGAGGCCTTTTGAATTAGGACAGTGGATTTTTGCACTATATTGGACAGGTATGAAGATTTGGATCACTATTCAGATATGGGTCTTTGTTTTTCATTTCATTATTGTTTCTATCACAGTTTTAGCATATTGTATGCTTATACTTTGGTTTTGGTGTAAGATTTAAAGGGACAGAGCAGCATTATTTAATATTTGGTTTTGTTGTTAGTAATTGATATTCTTTGCATGCAGCAATTTTATTTTACTACTTGTATTTTTTCTTCCTTAAGAAACTGTGGAGTTATTACAGTATATAATAACAAATATAGTATTGCTTCTGTCTAAAAAAAAATCATTGTAAAGACACATCTAGAATATAAGTCCCAATATTGGGCACTGCATTGTGAAAAAAAACATGAATTTTGAGAGGGTTCAAAGGTGGGCAACTAAATTAACAAAAAGCACTAAAAAACATACTTTTATAATGTGATAAAGGCAATTGTCTTAGTATTAAAGAGTGTTTTAGTATTAGATTGAGAAGGAATACAACCCTCCCCAAGTTTTTATTGCTGCCTACCTCTCCACTTGAGATAGTCACCCATTTAATTTTCCTGGATGAATTGTTACCAAGATATAAAGTGAGAGGAAATCCCAAATTTTGAGCTGTCATGAGCAAGAGGCAAGGGAAAAGCCTCCAAATGGGACGCCTGTTCCTGTAACAGTTTTTTAAGATGAGAATTCTGTTCAATTTGGAGAATTTTCCTATCTACAAAGCTATGTAAAAAGGACTGGCTGATTTTTCACCTAACAATATTTAAAGCAATTATTATGAACACAAAGCAATATTTTGATCAAGGGAATGTATTTCACTGTTTTGTTGTATTTAGCAAGGATTGTTTTCTTCCTGGGTGGGTATGTTGGCAATGATGGTTTGTTAAGCTTTCTTACAGGAGTTGTAAGAGGTTATTTTGACAAACATCTGTTGCAGATTTTTATTTCACCACAAAACAAATTGTGTTGTTTACGTAAGTTCAATATGTTACAATCTGACCATACAATGCTTGTAGAATAATTTTAGATTTACCATTACTATGTTATATAAGGACCAACCTAAACTATTCAATCAATCTTTTTGTCAATCAGGCATGCCCTTGCATTATATTGAATCATTGTTTTTAGACCTAAAAAAGATAGTACAGACATATTGTAATATATGTGGTGATATTTTGGCATTCATTAGTAGAGTGCATTTAAAAGAGATTTGTCCAGTTTTAACTCCCAAAAGTGGAAGGCTCGTTTCCTAGAGATCCATGGAATGGGTTCTTTATACTGACTGAGCTTACAGTTTGAAACAGCTAATGCTGGCCATAGATGGATCAAAATGTATGCAGTTTAGCAGGGATCAGCCAAATTTCAAAGCATGTGTGGTCATGTCCACTCAACAGAAGTCAATCTAATTAATGATTGACTTCTGTCAAATGAGCTATCAGTGGTTGCAGCAAATGTGCTGCAGCTGCTGATCAGTGTATTCTGACAGTGGAGAGTGCCCTCTGTCAGAATACAAAGGGATGATTTACTAAAACTGGAGTGTGCAAAATTTGATACAGCAGTGCATGGTAGCCAATCAGCTTCTAACTTCAGCTTGTTCAATTAAGCTTTGACAAAAATGTGGAAGCTGATTAGAGAAAAAGACAGCTTTCCTGAGTGTGCCACTGTCCTAAATATGGTCAGAAAGCAAAAATAGGGGAGATACCCCCTAGGAGTGGACTTTAAGGGCACACCACGAGATAACACAACAAAAGTGTATTGAAAACACATATTTATTGCAAAATACATAAAAAAGGGAGAAAAAGCAGAAGCTTGACAATATATAAAAAAGTGGACCAAGTCAGTCCATAGCATGGCCTATACAGAGTATTTAAATCACATTGGTAATGCTTGATGAGCGATACAAAGTACCAACAGTCCAAGATGTAGGATGCAGAGCAGGTCAACGTGTTTCACCTATAATAGGCTTCCTCAGGACCTCTCACACCATGGATTTGAAATTGCAATTACTTAATAGAAAAGAAAACATTGGTATAAATATATCATATAATAACAACATACAATATAAATCGAATAAAGCATAATTATAACAATATAACGAAGTAACAATAATCTGCATGCTGTGCACATATCAGAAGATGCTTACGGTAGACCGTATGTGGCCGTGGGAAATACTCAGGGGGCGGATAGTAAAAAATACTATTCCGAGAATTTAGAATCTGATTGAAGACGGTAAACATAGTATAATCAATATTAATATTTATATATTTAGGTTCCAAGACATTGCTTCATTGGGATCTTTACCACATCGCTCTGGTCTGATTACATCGCCCCCTGTGTCCGCCCCCCTGAGTATTTTCCACGGCCACATACGGTCTACCATAAGCATCTTCTGATATGTGCACAGCATGCAGATTATTGTTACTTCGTTATATTGTTATAATTATGCTTTATTCGATTTATATTGTATGTTGTTATTATATGATATATTTATACCAATGTTTTCTTTTCTATTAAGTAATTGCAATTTCAAATCCATGGTGTGAGAGGTCCTGAGGAAGCCTATTATAGGTGAAATGCGTCGACCTGCTCTGCATCATACATCTTGGACTGTTGGTACTTTGTATCGCTCATCAAGCATTACCAATGTGATTTAAATACTCTGTATAGGCCATGCTATGACTTGGTCCACTTTTTTATATATTGTCAAGCTTCGGCTTTTTCTCCCTTTTTTATGTATTTTGCAATAAATATGTGTTTTTAATACACTTTTGTTGTGTTATCTCGTGGTATGCCCTTAAAGTCCACTCCTAGGGGGGTATCTCCCCTATTTTTGCTTTCTGTGGAAGATGATTAGTTTTCTATACACAGTTGCAGCATACTTTGCACTCTCCAGTTTTAGTAAACTAACCCTCAAAGTCTCAGGGAGGGACAGGGAGGATTTCTTTATTCACCTTGACAGTGTGGATGGAGGATCCATCTATGGCCAGCCTTATTCTGCAGTGTCCAATTCAACTAAATGCCAGCAAGAAGTCAAGAGAAGACAAGAAAAAAATGAACTGTATACTAAAAATATGGAAACAGACAGATATGAGAAGAGGTGCATAGATTAGCTAAGAAAAATAAGAGGTAAATGTATACTCCGCTGCAAGCGAGCAATAATCTGTGCAATAAAGATGCCAAAGCTCAGGAGAAATAGCCCACCTTTCAAATGAATAAAGAATGACATATTTTGCTTATCTGAATCATTACAGAGACATTGTTCCTGCTATTTATTCTCAGAGCACCAAATACCAACCATATACTATCCTGTGTACATAAACTATTGCTTAGATTATGTCTTAGGGGTCAAATTGCTAATTTTTCTAGTGCTGGCAGCTCTATTCTACATTAAAATATTAAAATGATAGCAGCAAGCACAAACCATAGCCAGAAAGGATTGCATGCCTTCTTGTCTATATGTACTGGAATGTATATACATACAGCAGGTAAAATAAGTATTGAACACATCATCATTTTCTAGGTAAATATATTTCTAAAGCTGCTATTAACATGAAATTTTCACCACAATTGGTAGTTCTTCCAACCTAAAGCAATTAAAAAGGAAAGGTGATGGTGCTGACTAGGCTGCTAAATGAATAAGTGCTAGGGAAAGAAAAAAACGTGCCTGCAAAATATTTCACCCTGCACTATATGTGCGTGCTGCCAACATAAGATAATGCATACACATAAAAAACATGGGTCAACAAAAATAGCATAAATAATTAACACAGATAATAATTACTGTCATAAGTATGTGAATAAATGTCCAATCAGGTATTCCAACACCACCGGAATCCTGTTTCTCAATGTAAGTGATTGCTCCACCCGTGCTCATCCAAAAAGTGAAGGTGGCAACTCACCAAAAAGTTTTGACCCCTTTTTATAGGAAGGTCAAAACCAGCATGTTCCCAAAACCTGGGGTGTTCTGAGACTCCACTCCTCTCCACTAGAGGGATATGGACAGGTGCTACAATGTAAGAAGGACTCCACAGGAGACTATGAAGGAAGTCTTATAGTGTAGTAAATTTATTTAAGATTAAAAGCAATGTAGGATAAAAAGATTTTACTCACAGAGACCCGGCACTGAGGTGTATTCAGCAAGATATAAGCGAGCAAGTGAATGCTTGGGCCGGTCGCTGTGAGATATGGTGATCTCTCAGGATTCACGTGCGCTCCAAGCCTCACTATCATCCCGTGTGGTGATAGGGGATACTGGGACCCAGAAGTGCTGCTGTAACAAACGTCTCCGATGTACGTTTCGCCGTAAGGGCGAATCTTCATGACGTAATACTGTTTCCGGAAACCTTATTTATATGTGTGTGCTGTATAATGATTGGTTGTACTTGGAGGCAATGGAAAACAAGGGGCAGGGATATGCTGTCACACTAAGTTTCTGAGTCCCTCTTACAATCAAAATCATATTACCAACTTTAATTATTAAAAATTCATGAAAAACATCTAAAAGGTCTAAATACTTCTGTGTATATCCAACACATTTTTTTTTTTATTAACATAAACAGCAGCCCAAAACCATGCTGGGCAATAAAATCATCATGACTATACATGAACGTAGCAGCCCCTATTGTGAGTTGGTGGGATTGCAGGTTTTCCCCCAGCTGTAATCAATATATTAAACAGAAGGAGTATACTCGCTACCATATGCAAATAACAAACTTTTGATATTGAAACCTAAATAATCTTACTCACACCTACACTAAAATATAGGGTGCCATTCCCTTTTTGGTATATCATTGTTGTCAGCCATACCTCGCCTTGAGGTTGAGTTCTTTTGGAAGGCAGCCTAGCTCTATTTATTTGTAAGCTGTTTTTATTAATAGCAGGAGTGAGGAGTACAAAGATAAGTGTGCCTTGCCTACATTCAAGCATGGCGGTGGGAGTGTCATGGTCTAGGGCTGCATGAGTGCTGCCGGCACTGGGGAGCTACAGTTAATTGAGAGAACCATGAATGCCAACATGTACTGTGGCATGCTGAAGCAGAGCATGATCCCCTTCCTTCGGAGACTGGGCCACAGGGCAGTATTCTAACATGATAATGACCCCAAACACACCTCCAAGATGACCACTTCCTTGTTAAAGAAGCTGAGGGTAAAGGCGATGGACTGGCCAAGCATGTCTCCAGACCTAATCCCTATTGAGCATCTGTGGGGCATCTGCAAATGAAAGGTGGAGGAAGGCAGCTCCGTGATGTCATCATGGAGGAGTGGAAGAGGATTCCAGTGGCAACCTTTGAAGCTCTGGTGAATTCCATGCCCAAGAGGGTTAAGGCAGTGCTGGAAAATAATAGTGGCCACACAAAATATTGACACTTTGGGCCCAATTTGGACATTTTCACTTAGGGGTGTACTCGCTTTTGTTGCCAGTGTTTTAGACATTAATGGCTGTGTGTTGAGTTATTTTGAGGGGACAGCAAATTTACACTGTTATACAAGCTGTATACTCACTACTTTACATTGTAGCAAAGTGTCATTTCTTCAGTGTTGTCACATGAAAAGATATAATAAAATATTTACAAAAATGTGAGGGGTGTACTCACTTTTGTGAGATACTGTAACAAACAGCGGTGCAAGAACAATATTTGCACCACTCTTCTAAACATAAAAAACAGAGCAAATGCTGCTCCTGATTAACAAGCCCCTAGGTCAATTAGGAGCTTACATCCTGTACACAGCTCTGAGTTGGCAGGTATCTGTGGCAGTTTTCTATATGGAAAACTGATGCATTCCCTCTGTTAATTATGCGCAGACCCTGCACTAGTTTTTAATTCATTTTGAAATAGACAGTTGGTATATGTGGCACAGATAGACCTGAAACAGGTCTATAGTGCACACTGCTCCATACAGGAAGCTTAGCGAATTCCCTGGAACAGCTTTGGGGCAGTCCAAAATGAAAACTTTAATTAAGTATATCTGATAGAAGCCCTTTAAAGTTTGCCTGCACTTTACCCATGCAAAGCACAAGTTAATTTGAGCCCTATCACCTGCACATTCTTAATTTTCTTTTGCTCAGTCATAAGTAGAGTTGAGCGAACACCTGGAAGTTCGGGTTCTGCTGGTCCGTCCGAACTTCGGGACAAAGTCCGGGTCCGGGTCCGGACGGAACCCGAACGATCGCACGGTCCAGATAGACACGGTGTATATGGTTGACAGATAAAGTTTTACTTAATTTTTGATCACGTCCCAGACGCGTATTAATTGTCTCCCTTACGTAGTCAAAAGGT
>BLSH010345484.1:823368-842272 GCA_018402905.1 Glandirana rugosa | reverse complement strand
ACGGAAACGATAAGACAATCTGGTAACCTTTGTTTCTGTTTTATGTAAGTCCGTATCCCCTCTTATATTAAACGAAAAGAAGATAATAATAATAATTATAATGACAAGTTCACTTACCGTTGACTTGTTCAGTGTTCCGAAGGAGAGAAGTTGGTGTCGTCAGTCGTACTCGAATACTGACTCGTTTTCTTTTAATTCTTACACGTCCACTATCCCGGTATATGTGGCACAGATAGACCTGAAACAGGTCTATAGTGCACACTGCTCCATACAGGAAGCTTAGCGAATTCCCTGGAACAGCTTTGGGGCAGTCCAAAATGAAAACTTTAATTAAGTATATCTGATAGAAGCCCTTTAAAGTTTGCCTGCACTTTACCCATGCAAAGCACAAGTTAATTTGAGCCCTATCACCTGCACATTCTTAATTTTCTTTTGCTCAGTCATAAGCTCATGCTGACTGCTGTGGTTGAAGAGAGGAAGCCTTGTGACTTGTTCAGTTGCCATTCACTTGAACAGTAATATTAATAATAATAATAGAAGAAAAGCAAATTATATTCTCCCCTATGCCTGAATGTATTTTGTCTTTGTTTCCAATGGTCTAACAGAATAGCAAAGGCAAGATGAGTATGTGGGAATGTTATTAGTGATCTTGTTGCGTGGCCCTTCATGCACAAAGCACAAGTTACTTTAAATGATACTATCACAAACTAAGTAAAGTCACAGCAGAACTCTATGCAGGCATATTTTTCATTTATACACTAAATTTAATCTCCTTAAAGGCCAGTGTTGAAGGGATTTTTTCTCTTTAAACAGATATTGCTTTAAAAGTCTACAAAGGATTGGGTGGCTGGCTTTTTGTTTGATTACAATTTGCAGTGGACATTGCAGCTAGAGCACTGATACTCTGCTCGTATATACTTAATACAGCAGTAGAGCTTGGGTCAGTGTCTTTTGTATCCTTTGAATAGTGCCTCTGCCAATTGAACTACTGCTTTTTTGCGCTGACTCTTCTTACCAATCCGTTCACCCACCGGAGAATCCCACAGAGCACCCAAGATGGGAATGCCCAGGGCATAGAGAGCTACCACAATGACCCTGCGTGCAGACAGGTTTTCTTGTCTTTCAATAGATTTTTATTGATAAATTGTAATACCAATACATAACAGGTACAGTGCACAGGTATAAATCCAATCATGACAGGATCTGAACAATAGACAAACCAAGGGTCTTGCATATGAGAAACAAAATAAAATGAAAATTACGAAAGCTAACCCAGTCACCTCTGCGTGCCGGATCCCTGGCTAACATCCAGGGGGGTTGCGGATAACACGGCTCCAGTCCCATGCGTCAGCACCCCGATTGGGAACCTGCTGTGCTGTGACCCGAGTGAAGAAGTCGCCCCGCCCCCTCTCCCCTATCAGTCGCCCTAGGAATAGGCAGGCATAATCAGGTTCTATAAGGACGGCATAAGGTCGCAACTCTCTGGGAGGAGAGGCGATCTTTATGTAAAGAGGCCTAAGCCTCTCTAACTACAGAAAGCTTGTCGATAAAGACACACATGTGCCGTACAGGGAGGTGAGACTAGATGCATTTTGGGCAAATTACGCAGAATCAATAGAAGTGCATAAAGGAATAACCCAAGGTATGTAGGAAGGAAGTGCCCTATGGGCAGACAGGTTTTCTTAACCCTCACACAAGGCAGGCTGCGTGTTCCTCCCCTTGCTTGGTGACCGTAGCTTCATCAGTTGTAAATCCATTTTGACCTTTTTTTCCTTCTATTGTGGAAGCATTTTATCCTTGTTTCTGAATTAATCTACTGCACTATAAGGGCTATACCATCTCCCTCCCTTTACTTTTTTGGTAGACACTCTGAGTTTTGCCATAGACCCCTGGTCAGCTCTTTGGGATACTTTGGGGTGCGATCTATGCCCATCTTTGATTTTTATGACTATTTAATCCTGAAAACATTATAACTACCTAACAGTTCTATGGTTTAAGTAACTCCTAACTGGCAGAAATTATCCCACTTAACCTGTATATAGTACAACCAAGAAAACACTGGAAAAATATACGCACATCAGGTTAACTAGAATCAGTGTCTAAAATGTTTGTCATAACTTTCTGTAACAGAGATACAGGGCATTAAAATGTAAGGCATGATGTAATTTTCACTTTCACTGACAGCTTTACTAGAACAGAAACGAATGCATTGGAATAAGTTGTAATGTGTTTTCTGCACCACTTAATGAGTGTGGGACTAGTCTAGCTGTTTGTCTGACAGGACATGTAATTTTTCTGCAAAGTTGCATTATCACCAAAGGGCGTACTGTTTGTGGCATGTTTTTAAACATAGATAAAAACAAGCACAATCCAGTCTTCAGGATAATACAATTTACACAAGCATTCTGATTTGATTACTCCAGCAGCAAAAAGATTTATAACATAAGCTGACAATTCTCTCATAATATGGAGTTAGATTGAGATTTACATTTCATTACTTTAGCTTCACATCTATCTCTCTCAGTGTTATGTGATCACTTTACAAAGCAAGATTTCACATACTCTAGAGTGAAGCACTCCAAACAAAATGCCATGTAAAAATAGCAATTATTATTGGACATTCATTTTCACAGAGATGTCTAATGTAAGAATCACAGATTTAGAAACTTGAGGCCGGGACCACATTATTGCATTATGGTTATGTGTGCCATACAGCAATGCACAGTACCTGAGCTATGCATACATGTGTGTTGCATAGGACCCCAACAAACTAAAATAATTATCCTGTGTTGAAAAGGGCCACAGTGCACTAATTTGTGCTGTGTTCTGGAAAAAGTTCAGGGGTGGTTCTGCTTACTCTTGGGTGCATTGACCCATCAATGGGCTGAATTAATGTAGTGCACATAAATGCACAAAATAACATATGTTTATGTGCATATGTTAATGCACCATGAAAGTGTGAACATGGCTTAAAAGAAGGACAGTTATCTTTGAATGCTTCTTTGTGTTCTTTTGTGTATATGGTTTAACTAGCACAAGTGATTTGAAAAATATAGTTAAAAACAGGGGTTTTGCTCACAGCAACCATCAAAGTGGCTCACTTGAACTTCCATCCCAAAGTGTATCCAAACCGTATTTAATATATATTTCAGTTTACTAATCCTTAGATGTGGTGACTGCATTCATTTTTTAAGCTTTTTTTCCTTTATTTTCACCAGGTGCTCCTGCTGGTAACACATTTTCTGTTACTGGCATTGATTTACTGTATAAGAAATAACAGTGTTAATACCATAGGGCGGAAAGTGTTTTAGAACTACAGAACACCTTCCCATCTTCTCTGAAACAAGGTGGGAAGAGAGGGCCTGTAATTTACAGACAGAGCTAGGAGCAAAGCCAACTGATAGGAGTGCAACACAGACAGACAGCATGGAGCACAGGAAGTAAGCAGCTCACAAGGTTTCTGGTAGGATTAACAGGTATGTTTTTTTACACTTATCAAACAGATATAACAACAGGCTTTGTATATTTACCAGACCAAAGGGAAGCATATAAGAGAAGTTCATTGTTAGGGTTTACATACATATTAAACTACAAAAATTACAGCTAGGATCTTATTAGTCATATTCCTTTGTCATCAACCCCACTGCATTTGTATGTTTTTGTAATGTTTATTTTAATTATCCCCACAGACAGAAGGTCGCGAAAGTGCAGGACCCCCCTATTTAGCATCATTCAGGTTCTTCAAGGACAGGGCCCTCTCTAACAACACCTACCCCAACACATATTGAAAGTTCTAGCACTAAGCCCCCATTCACACTGGTGCGGCTTTGAAATTTCACTACTTCAGTGATTTGCACTGGTGCTTTCATTGTGGCTTGCAACTTCATTTAACAGAAGTCTATGCAACTCGCAATGAAATTGGTAAAAAGTACTGCGACATGAGTAGCGGTGATATGTACAATTCCATTGCCAGCAATTGGGTGTGATTTGTCATGTGATTTGGAACTGTCAAATCGCCTGACAAGTCGCACCGGTGTGAATGGGGGCTAAATCTATGAACAGTAGGGGTAAGTAGCTTCCTGAAGATGTCCAATTAGGACGAAACACATGTGGTGCGGTTTACGTATCGTGACGTCACTTCCCAGTGATGCTATATCGGTTGGAACGCAAGTCGTCTTCTGGTATCCAGGGTAGCGGCGGCCATCTTCTCCTATCTCACGCTGCATACACTGAGTGCCAGTATACATAGGCCCCTAAACAAGTGAGTGTAATAGCTGTAATAATTTTTTAAATAAAGAGTTGGGTGCTTTTACGCTATGAGCTTGTTGTATTGGCATTTTTACTGGAGTGGAGGTGTATAAAGAGGAAGAGTGGCTATTCCCAGTGTGGATGTTGGTACTAATCTACGGGGAATACACCAAAGGCGCATTGTGGCTTAGCTACTAATTGTGGGTCAACATGGTCTGGTGAGTGTCTGTCCATGTGGGATATTTGGAGCACTTTTTCAGTGGAGCACCAGCATGGGTTTAAAGAAACAACACCATTTATAGCAGAATTATTATTGGATCATTATTGGATTTTGAATTAATAATGTTTCTCAGTCTCTATAAATCTACTAGAAGCATCAACTGCCAAAAACAGAACAGAACAATATGAAAGACAATTATATTCTGCTATGTTTTGTATCTAATGAAATGAGAATGATTAAAAAATGTGGTAGTTAATAAAAGAAAGCAGCAGTCAGGGCGGATCCTGTAGTTGCGTCCTAACACAAAGATCATATAGAAAAATATTTCAACCTTTGAGTCCTTTATTTATTTATTTATTTATAATAAAGAATATTTAAGGGACTATACACATCTCTTTATACTGTATGAGTGTCAAATAAATGTTGTTTTTTCAGATCCATAAAGTAATTTTGCTTCAATGAGCTGAGGAATCACAGGTGCATCACAGATATCTTGATACTTCTAAATCAAACATACATAAAAAATTTAAAATCACATTTACCAGTAAACAGATTGCCCAGTTTTCTACCTCTTTAAATGTAGTTTTCGCACAGCGTTTAATGTTTAATAAAAGTGCCAGATTTATTTTGTGTTAAACGCTCTATTGATCTGATGTTCCTGTCTGTAAGAATACATTTCAACTTAAACTGACTTGTCTTTTTCTCCCTCCAAAGAACTTGGTTTTTACCTGAAGACAACCTGCTACATTTAGTGAGAAGAGTCAGTTTAGACTTGTAAAAACATAAAAAAGCTTTCAGACAACAATTTCTTTGCTATAAATAAAGCACTCATGAGAAACATGAATAGCAAGGAAATACATCTTTTTAACATTTGAATATATATATGAATGTTTAAAAAGCTCAAATGACTATAATACTACAGTTTGATAACTAATAATGTTTAACTGATTAACCTCCCTGGCGGTATTCCCGAGTGTGGCTTGTGGTGAATTTTCTGTATCAAGAGCGGTAACCCTGAGCATGGGCGTCCGCAGATAGGGGCAGGGGGGGGCAATTGCCCCCCCCTGGAGGATCGGGGGTTGCCCACTAGGTCCTTATCCTCTTGGACCGAAGGTAATGTGTTTTTGGTTTCCCCTCTGCTATAGAGATAAACGCAGCCTCCCTCTGAAACGGAAGTTTAACACTGTGTCACCGAGCAGAGCGCGCCTGTGTATGTGAGCGGTGGGACAGAGGTATGCGAGGAATGTGACGGGACGGACCATACCCTTCCACACAAGTAGGTGCCAGGCAGGACGGGGCTGCTAAGTGGAGGAGCAATGATGCACGACTACTGCACAGTAGAAAGCAGGGATAGGCTTTCTTCCCTCTGCCTCCCTGTCCATGCTCCTCTGAGCTTGTCCTGTGCTTCTCTCTCCTTGCCTCCTCTCCATCCATGTCAGTGCCCCGCACATCACTTCCCTCTTCTCTTGCTGGTGGCATATACAGGAACCGATTTTCTGTATTTTCCTCATGCAGCTGCTGAAAGCTGGCTTCCTCTCCTTTCCCTCTCGCTGGCATTCAGCAGCTGCATGAGGAAAATACAGAAAATCGTAATTATACATACTACCCCCGGCTGCATAGGTGACCTTAAAATGATACCACCCCCTGAAAAAATTTCTGCGTACGCCCATGACCCTGAGCCACACTCAGGATTGCATCGCTGGATCCAGGCAGCGTTACTTACCTTGTCCCCTGGATCCAGCGATGTCCCACCGCTGTGTCAGCGGGCTGTGTCTTCCGCCCGATGCCTCTGTGTGCCAGGCTCTGTTCCCTGCGAGCGTCGCGTCGGGACTGGCGTGGAAATTCAAATAGTGAAACACATAGTATCTGTAAGATTACATTACTGTTTGAAATCATTTCACATCCCCTTTGTCCCTAGTGGTTTGCCCAGTGCCCTGCATGCACTTTTATATTATATATGTCATTCTTTCTGCCTGGAAACTTGGGAATGTCAATGGCAACCAAATGGTGTCTCTTTACGTCAAAAGTGCTTTTTGATCAGCTAGAAAACAGCGATAGTAAATAAGAATCATTTGCAGAATTGAGTGATACAGATTTGTGGGGAAATTTGTCATCAGACACTGAAAGTGACGATAGCTACAATTCTGCAAATGAGCAAATTTCAGTGTTTCTGATTTGATTACATTATTGAATACATTTCATTAGGATTATGTTATTATTTTTGATAATTATTTATAGTTATTTATTATATTATAATTTATGATTTTGATTTTCAAACGTTATCATACCCGGGATGTCTACTAGACTCTTGTTTGGACAGATTTAAGTGTGTTATTCCTAATAATTACAGGACTACAATATAAAACACTAAATTTCTATGCAAAACAATGTCCCGCTTTTAGACGCAAAAATCTGACATAATCATACCGCCAGGGAGGTTAAAACAGTTCATATTAATTTTATATTTTTAATATAAACGCAGTGCCAATATTCGTAGAAGCAAGCTAATGAAATTAAAATATGAAAAATTACAATGAAAATATTACATGTATGCATTGTATGAACATACATTCTGGGCTGGAAAAAAAGTACCCTTGCAGTGAGGGCCCTCGCTCTGAGGGCTAAATGTTAGTTAAGTTTAGAGGGTACAGCAATAGTAGTAGTACTAATTCCTGACTCCAGCAGGCTTCTGCCATCCTTGTGACTGGTTCAGTGCTGCTGCCTCATTAAGGTGCTCTCAGCCTCATTTGTATGTGATGACAACGAGGGGCCATCTGCAGGTCAGAGCTGACTGGATTGGATAATAGGGCCTTTTTGGTTACCCCCAGAAATGATGATCATTGAACTCTTGCAAGATGGGAGACCCCGATTTAAACAAAGCAGACAAACCCTCCACATTGAGGGACTCTAATTTATGACCTGTAGTTCATTTTAAGCTGATACCTACCCTGGTAACTAAATCCCTGTAATTGGGTTTAGCTTCTAAATGTCCCAAAACTGGGGTCTACAGAATGAAAATGTAGGGCAGTGTGTTTACTTTTCTCTTGTTGAGTGCGCACTGCAGCATGAAAGGGAGGCTTCTAGATTTTGAGTGTACCAAGTAACAGTCTGAATTTAGCACACACATAATGGGGTTTATTTACTAAAGGCAACCCCACTGTGCACTACAAGTGCACTGCAAATGCACTTGGAAGTGCAGTCGCTGTAGACCTGAGGGGGACATGCAAGGAAAATAAAAAACAGTATTTTTGATTGCATTGTAGGACCTGACATGGATGCAGTTGAAGATAAC
The DNA here is from genome assembly GCA_018402905.1 of Glandirana rugosa. Classification (NCBI taxonomy): domain Eukaryota; kingdom Metazoa; phylum Chordata; class Amphibia; order Anura; family Ranidae; genus Glandirana; species Glandirana rugosa. The sequence continues at coordinate 834,512 of BLSH010345484.1, read as the reverse complement.
CATAACTATGCAAATATGGTTACATTAATGCCCAATTTTCTGTTACTCCCATATTATAATTATGAAGGATTCATTTGTGACCATTACCCTGTCTAATTAATGGCAGAACTTAATTCCCTTGATGTGGAATACTGTCAGCATATTTAAACATACAAAATAGCAAAAAAAATCACATATGTCCTACATAACAGCATTAAACAATGAACTGTAAACCATACATAAAATTGGATAAAGCACGCTAACTGTGCTTTGTATTTGAATATTACCATACTGCTGAAGTAAAATGAAATAACTTTGTAGCAGAATGAAAACATTAGGCAAGGTAATGAAAATAAAAAATGACATTTAAACAGATTTTCATTATTATGTTTCAGCATAAATGAACTGCAATATTATTTAATGCATTCAACATATTTGCGCATGAATACTAAACTAGTCATTTGTAGATGTGTAGACCTAAATGTCCCCAGAGTATAAAATATTTGTGTAAAGAAAAGCACATTTAACTGTATGGCACATACGGCCCAATGAGCACTGCATAATGTTTTCAATTCGAGTCTGAAAGTAACCAAGCCACTAAGAGTTATTCACAATTTGATCAGCTTTTTTTTATCCCTTTAGCCTCCCAGGGGGAATGAGAATAGATCTAAAAGGAAATCTGCATGAAATGACTTTGAGAGAAAGTCATGATTAAAATACTGGAACTTTAACAGCAAAGCAGTGCATCTGAGTCTAAAAAGACTACAATACAGTACAGGCAAACAAGAAAGAACTAAAGACATCTAAGGGAGCAAGAAAAAAGATGTTTAAGAACATAAAAAAACAGTAATGCTGACTAATATAATAAGGTAGACAACATGCTAACCATCACACAATGCATAAATTAATTAGTGATAAAGATTGCATGCAACATGATTATAGGCACCTTCCCGAATGCAAAATAATGTACATGGTCAATCACCCTGTATTTATTAAGCAACTTCCAGGCGATGCCACCACATCAAGAGGCACCACATTGAAGTGGAAGATCCTGTGTGGGAAGACCAGCCCTTGACTTCCTGAAATGTCTAAATTTACATAAAGAATAAGAGGATACCTGTGTCATGGTGGCCACATTTTGATCCTTTCCTCTTAAGACGCACATACACAAAACTATGCCTCTTCCAGTACAATAGGGTAAGATAAGATGCATTTGGGTTTTTTGGGGAGATTTTTCAAAATGTTTTATTTTATTATAGTGACAACAAGTATTGCTTATTGTTCCAACCTCTTCTCAACCAAAACCAGGTTAAAATAGAATGCAGTGAAAGAGTTTTTCTTTTGAGTTCTACTTTTTGATTCTACATAAGTTGTGACAATAAAGACACCTGGTCACCACCAGGACATATTAGGATAAAGTTGTTAAGTAAATCTTTTCACATTACAATAGTTTGGCTGGCTCTCTATTTTACTAGTGCTAATGACATGCTGTTGGCAGTACAGGTATCTTTACTTCTTCTAACACTTCTGAAAGTGTCAGGGGTTCTGTGTGCCAGCCTGATGCTGCCACTCCCTCTACCCAGCTCTGATGTCACCAGTTCCCCTGGCAGCAGATGGGGTAGCATCCCAGAATCTGAAAAGACAGTCTTTGCACATCACACAAGGCTTTCCAAAATGCTATTTCCAGTGTAATGTGAATAGATTAGCTTAAAGCAGTAGTAAACCCATGCATTTAACAGGTTAAAAACCAGTCACATTTCCGGCACGTGCCGGAAATGTAACGCTCCCATTGGTTGTGCTCTAAACCAAACTGTCAAACCATCCAATGGCTGGTGTCATAGCTGACAACATGTGCAGCATCATGGCAGTTGTAGATTAAACAGAGGCAAAGATGGCAGCTTCCTTGGCTGAAAATGATAGGAGTCTACTACCACTTTAACATCTTTATCCCAGTATGCATGCTTTAATCAGATACATATTTTGGGAAGCTCACATTTTGCATATTAGCTGCTCTCCAGTTGCAAAAAAAAAAAACAGATGTTATTTGTTACAACAGAACCTGTCGTATTTTATAATTAGGACTGATTTTTTTGCTTATGAAAATCATTCAACTCCAAACACCATTGGCTCCAAGGAAGAAACAGAAATGTTATTGATTATGACTATGTGATTATATGTTTTTGTTCCCATGATAGAGGCACCTCTATATTTGGGCTAAAGAATATCATTTTCATCTTATCTATTTGTTACAATTAAAGTAATTGTATAGGCTATACTTTTTTTCCTGAAATAAAAAAGAATTCTGTACTTACCTGCTCTGTGCAATGGTATTGCACAGGGCCCTAAACCTACTCTTCTGGTGCTCTCTTATCTATGCTCCTCCACTTATGTGTGTCCACCATATCAAGCCTCTTCCTATAGGGGCACATGTGCAGGCTTGCTCTAGGGTAAGGCTGTGTGTGTCCATAGACACACACCGTGTGGCTTGGCCTCACCTCTCACTCCCTCCTCAAAGGATATGATTAACAGCAGCAGCAAGAGGAGCCAGTGTCCTCTGAGAAGAGAAAGAGGCCAGTGTTATTGCAGATGGGCAAAACAATGGATTGAGGTGCTACTAAAAAAAGTTATGCCGTTAGAACCACTTTAATATTCATAAATATAAACTATGCACACTGACAAAAAAAAGATCAATTTTATTTTTGAAATCTTAGCCATGCCGAATTCAGAATAAGGGAAGTAGTAAAATGAACTCACACTTGTTCAAAAAAAAAATATGTTTAAAAACAATAGGTAAAAATCAATGTGGTTGATTTACTAAAGCTTGAAAGTGCAAAATGTGGTGCAGCTCCACCCAGAAACCAATCAGCTTCAAGGTTTTATTGTCAAAGCTTGATTGAACAAGCTGAGGTTAGAAGCTGATTGGCTAGCATGCAAAGCTGCACCGTTTTTTGCACTCTCTAGCTTTAGTAAATCAACCCCAATGTGTTCACAGGAACAGAGCCAAAATTAGGATGTATTTAAAATCATTGAAATGACTTAGCTTAAGTAGAACATTAATGTTCAGGAAATTATTGTTAGGACTTTTCTCATACATCCACTAATGCTGGCCAAACAAAGAAACACAAATATATATTATTTTGTTTCTTCCTTTCAAAAAGCAATTGATTTTTACATTGTAGTTGCCAAACATTAATGTGAACTTGTGATTCTTTACTAAATGCTGCCTATGGCAAGACACTATTGCTGTTACCATTTTTCAAGGAAAAGGAAAGAAAATGTAAAGAACCCACATGTGGTGTGCTTTTGTTAAGGAGTACATCTACACTTTTGGAATTTTCTGTAATCTTGGCTCTGCCTTCTATTTTGACTCCTGGTTTCTTGTCTGTTTTCAATGCACCTAACTCCATTTCCTTATTTTGCCTGATATCCCTTGTCTTACTGAATGGTACTGTCCCTCTGATTTTCTGGACACAGTGGTTTGATTTACTAAAGGTAAATAAGCTGTTAAACCTAGGTACACATTGGTATGATTTGACATGCAATTCGACATGTCAAATCGCATACCAAATTGGCGGCTATTGCCGGCAATGGCACTGTCCGAATCAGTGTAATGCCGAATTTGCGGCGCCACACCACTTCCCAAAAGTAGTTCCTGTACTACTTTTGGTGACTTTGGGTGCAATTTCAATAGACGTCTGTGAAGGAACCTGTACAGATGTCTCTGAAATCGCTCACAAAATCAGACTGACATGCGGGTATGAAATTGTGCGAGTTCAGCTGAACTCACACAATTTCTAACCCGCTGTCAGTGTGAATCTAGGCTTACTGTGGAAGAGAAATGGCACATTGCAAGGGAATTTCCTCTCAGCTTAGAGAAGTTAGTGAGAATTCACTTTGCAAAAAATATCGAGTCATTTCGAAGGAACATAATTCAATAATGGAAGTCAGCACAGCTTTCCCACATGCATTGAGCTTAGGAAAAACACAAAACTGCAAATAACAATGCAAAATGTACAACCTATTTGCTTTTAGCAAATCAACTCTTTTGGATCTTAGACTATTTCACACTATGGCGGGGGTCAGAAGAGGTAAAGCACGCTTTTCCGCTCTTATAGCGGCGCTATGCAGTTGGCAGCGAGGCACTTTTAACCCCCCATAAGGGGTTAAAAAGGTGTTAAAAGTGCCGGCGCTCCGAACTTCCGATGCGGCGTGCAGCCACTTTGGAAGTGCTGTCCATTGATTTCAATGGAGGGATGGTTTGCAAGCAGCATATATACATTTCAGCGCACTGCCCTGCGCACTTTTCCTAACATCCTGCAAGCATACCGCCCCAGTGTTTTAGCGCAAAAGCGCCTGAAAAATGGCTCAATGTGAAAGTGGCCTAATCGCTTGCTTGACCTGGCCTTGCAATATACTACTTCCTTCAGTGCAGTATATTATGCAAACAATGCAACAGAGGGAGTAGTAATACAATTAGTTACAACACTCCTTTCTTATAGACAGAGGATTTGAAAGTAAACAGCAAAAATTGGGACACCTGATTTGCATTAAAGTGTTTGTTACCCTAAAAAAAAAAATAGATTCTGTTTCTTTAAAGCATGTTATACAACACAGTGCTTGTGCAGTGTAATTTGGCCCCCAGTATCACCTGAAATACCTGTCTGATCCTTCCTGGCTATATCCTCCCATCTGTAAACTGACAACGGTTTACCATGGCTGCTGATCCCTGACACCGTGGTCAGTTTTTGCACCTCCATCATCCGCTGTCTCTCCTGTTCTCCTCTGTCCCCCTCTGTCCTCTCCTCCATCCTCTCCCCCCTCCCTCCCTGCCTGTCAGCTCCGTTCCCATGCCTGTCCTCTCCCCTCTTGCTGCTGAAATCACTGTTGATTTTTTACACCATCCTCTCTGTTTATTAAAGTAAAGTGCCCCAGTGTGTGTGTTTATAAAAAAAATGCAGCTATATACCTGTTTACAGAGTGCCACTTGGCGCTCACGTGACTTTCGCCTCTCTCCTTCTCTCCTCCTCCCCTCCTGACTGGCATCAGTGGGGGATACTTGGCCCCGCCCGCTGCAGCTGTCAGGCCGAGAGAGGAGAGAGGTGACGGATCACGTGAATGCTGAGCGGAGCACTGTAAACAGGTATATAGCTCCATATTTTTTAAAAACACACACACTGGGGCACTTTACATTAATAAACAGAGGATGATGTGAATTGTGCATAGTGGGCTAACAACCACTTTAACTTTAAGGCTTAATTAACTTCTATTTTTACATAAAAGCTGTAAGCTGTTAACCTATTAAGGCACTTCCCACTGCCCCGCTGCAGTTTCCCAGCAGCGTGAGTGCAGCGCAGTGTGCCCATGGTTTTCAGTGCTGGTTGCCCATGCTTTACTATAGACTTTTAGACACATTAGATTGGGCATTTTTGGTGCATTTCTGAAAGCACATGAAAAGTCCTAACTACTGCACCTTTCAGTCCCTTTCAGAAAGCACATCTAAAAGGCCAAATCTGATAGAAATCAATGGGAAAATGTGGAAAACGCACGTGAAAACCTGGTGTACACTGCACTGCGGGGAAAGCAAATATATCTGAAAACATATTGCCCTTTACAAGAACATTTCTGGCTGTTTTCAGTTTGGATACATGCACATAATTAAGCAAGGCATCTGCCACAGGCATGTATAGTGCAACTAAGTACAATTTTTCAACAAACTAAATCGAGGATGATTGATGACGTATATTCATAATAAAAAATGTATGCTTGGTTTCGTTGGGATCACAATAAACAGCCAAAAGATGGTAAAATTGAAAATATCTATCTATCTATCTATCTATCTATCTATCTATCTATCTATCTATCTATCTATCTATCTATCTATCTATCTATCATTACTGTACACTGTATACATTACTATAAACATAGTATATTTTTATAAGAAAATGCCTAATTAGAATTTAAATTGATAATAAAAACAAAACAAAATGGTATGATATTGCAGCTTACCAGTTCTTGGATGCGGTGGCTGCATTAGTTTTCCTTTTACTTACTACTAACTCTTAATACTACTTATACTATAACTTAAAGCATATCTAAACCCAAAAGCAAAAATGTGATACATTGCAGCTTACCAATCCTGGTGGCTGCATGAGTGTTCCTCTTTTTTTAGGCTCTTTCCTATAATTTCACCTGGTGATCTGGCTGGTAAGTCAGTTATTTTTCAACAGAACCAATTGTCCTGCAGATGAAGAAACTGGAGGGTTGAGACAAACCATTTAACATGAACAGAGGTGCTTACAATGGTGGTGTTTTTTTCACGTTTGAAAAGACTTCATCCCAAAAGGAAAAAACTGTTTCTGTAACTGTTTAAAAAGTATTAGCTAAAGCTGCTATCTCATCTCCCTTTCCCTAGATTTATAATGCTAAGGTGTCTCTGTTGCTTCCCCATCCAGAATGGAGATATCCTAGGACAGGAAGTGTGTTATTGGCCAGATCAATAGCTGAAAATAGAGGGAAAGCATTCTAAAAAAAAAGAAGCCATATGCAGGTCTAACATTTAAAGTGGTTAATGTTTTTTTAGTGTGCAGATCCCCTCTCAGCTTCCTTAATACTTACCTAAGCCTGATCTCGATTCTGAGATACGCACAAGAGCCAACGCTTCTCTTCCTCCTCATTGGCTGAGATGCAACAGCCAGAGCCATTGGCTCCCGCTGCTGTCAATCACAGCCAGTGAGGCGGGAGAGGGGACAGGGATGAGCCACACTCTCTGTGTCTTATGGACTTGGGAACGAGTACGTGCAAGTGCCCCCATAGCAAGTGGGGGAACTTGGCAGGGAGGAGGGAGTGCGCCGGTGGGGAACCTGAGAAGAGGAGGACCAGAACTGCCCTGTGCAAAACCATTGTAATTGCACAGAGCAGGTAAGTATGACATTTGTTATTTTTTTTACACAAAATCCCTTTACAAACACTTAAAGCCTCATACACACGGGCATATCTTAAAAAATAAACAAAACGTCAGGCCGGTGTCAGGGAAAAAAATCAGTGTTTTTCGGCGTCACGCATTGGCGTTAGTGAGCGTCGGCGTCAATAGGCGTCTTTTTTAAAAAAAATCAGCCCTCTGTTATTTTTTAACCTAAAAACGTCGGCGTCAAAAAACACTGGTTAACAAAGGTATGGCGTTAGTAAGTGTTTTGCGGCGTCAGCATCAAAAGACGCCAAAATGTTACAGCCTCAGAACGCGCTGGCCGCTTGTTCTAGTTACAGCTCACTAACGCCGATGCCCTCTACAGCTCAAAAACATCAGCGTTTTTATGGGGCCATTGACTAACATGGAGAGCTGCAAAAAACGCCGGCGTCAAAAACGTTCATGTGTATGAGGCCTTAAGGATTGATAAGCTGCAATGTATTTTTTTTTGGGTGGAGGTCTAATATGCTTTAAATGAGAAGCTAATATTTAATTTTCAAATAATTATTAATACACATTTATCCATAAATCAAATAAAATAAAATAAAATTAAGATAAAATTAAAGAGAAACCCACATTGAGTAATTAGAAAAAAATATCCAACATTAAAATGACATTAGATAGTTGCCAAAGTGATTTTGTGACATCCTTGATCACCTGCTACTGTGGGGAAAAATGCATGCCTTGATTGGGGTGGCTGCAAAATTTACTGAATTCACACACATTTGTTTAATAAACGTGATAGAGGAATCTCACCTGCAATCTTAAAGTATATGCAAAGCCTCACTTTGTAAAACAATCTATTCATTTTAAAACAGAAATGAACAGCAAATCATTTGTATATACATATAAAAAACATTAGAAAAGCATTTTTAAAGTGATCACATAACCTCTGTTCTTAGCTGCATAAGGAGATCACTGGAGGAGAGTAGGCTCCCAGCACAGCTAAAGAACTGACAACGCTTTGCTCTCATGCCTAATGTGGTCAGTTTATAATAGGAAAGCAGAGGGACTGGTAGGAACACCAGGAATTTCACACAAAGGCAGCAATATAAAGATAACAGGATACTTTTTCATACAAGTACAAGAACAGCAGGCACATATCAGGACTATACAGCCAGAATGACTGCCTTTATGCAGTTTTAAAACTGTAGCAAATCCGGCCGAATATTCCAGCCATGAAAGCGATTAGGAACATTAAAGCAGAACTTTGGTTAGAAAAAAAGGATAAAAATGAATGATCCATTATAAGATAAAATATAAAAGCAGATTTTGTTGCAATATTCATTTTCTCTCCAGAGCTCACAGCACAAGATATCCTCAGTCTGAGGGCCAGCATCATTGAACTTACTTCTTCAAAGCCCAGACCTGCCTGTGACCCAGACAGTGAAAGCAATAGCAGCACAGTGATGAGCACATCTCTCTGTCACTTTACCCTCTCCACCTATTATAATGCTCATTGTCAGCACATCAGATGATTAGCTCCTTCTGATGCTTCTTCCTCTCATACTCCAACCCTGTTGATTCAGGTATTTACACTGCTTGCATTTAAAAACACATTTAACCAGTTGCCGACCAGCCGCCATCATTATACGGCGGCAGGTTGGCTCTCCCGCGCGAATTGCCGTAGCTGTACAGCAGCCCATGCATGGGAGATAGGGGCATGCGTGCGCCCCCACTGCACCCTGCGTGAGCACGCCCACGGGTCCGGCAGACTTGATGACTGACAGCGACCTGAAATCGCCTTGTACAGTACCAATGTAAACAAGGCGGATCCCCATTCTGCCAGATGACAAGTCAGAGATACTCTGTTCCCAGTCATCGGGAACAGCAATCTCTGTCATGTTCCTGCCAGCCCATCCCCCTTATAGTTAGAACACGCTGAGGGAACACAATTCCTTGATCGCCCCCTAGTGTTAACCCCTTCCCTGTCATGTGTCATTTATACATTGATCAGTGCATTTTTATAGCACTGATCAATGTAATAATGTCACTGGCCCCCAAAAAGTGTCATTTGGGGTCAGATTTGTCTGCCGCAATGTCACAATCCCACTAAAAATCGCAGATCGCTGCCGTTACAGTAAAAACAATAAAAAAAAATAAAACTCCCTAAATCTATCCTGTAGTTTGTAGACGCGATAACTTTTGCGCAAACTAATCAATATACGTCTATTGCAATTTTTTTTTTTACCAAAAATATGTAGAAGAATACATATTAGCTTAAACTGATGAATACATTTTTTTTTTTTATATATTTGTTTTCGATATGCATAATAGCAGAAAGTAAAAAAAAAAATGTTTTCAAAATTGCCAGTCTTTTTTTGTTTATAGCACAAAAAATAAAAACCACAGAGGTGATCCAATAGAAAGGAAGAAAGCTCTATTTGTGGGAAAAAATGGACGTCAATTTTGTTTAGGTACAACGTCGCACGACCACGCAATTGCCAGTTAAAGTGACGCAGTGGCGTATCACAAAAAATGGCCTGGTCATTAAAGGGGAAATGAAGAGGAACCTCCCTAAAGAGACATAGAGATTGATTTACTAAAATTGGAGAGTGCAAAAGCTGGGGCATCTGTGCCAACCAGCTTCTACCTTCAGCTTGTTCAATTAACCACTTCAGCCCAGGAAGGATTTCACACTTTGGGACCAGAGCACTTTTTGCGATTCGGCACTGTGTCCCTTTAACTGACAATTGCGCAGTCATGCGACATTGTACCCAAATAAAATTTGCGTCCTTTTTTTCCCACAAATAGAGCTTTCTTTTGGTGGTATTTGATCCCCTTTGCGTCATTTCTGATCACCGCTATAAACAAAAGAAGAGCAACAATTTTGCAAAAAAAACCCAAATTTCTTACTTTTTGCTAAAATACAAATCCAAAAAATTAAAATATAAAAAAAACATTTTTTTTTATCGGTTTCGGCCGTTTTATATTCTTCCTCATATTTTTGGTAAAAAAAAAAATCGCAATCGGAGTTTATGATTGGTTTGCGCAAAAGTTGCCGCGTTTACGGATGATGAGAATTCATTTCTGGGGTTTTTATTTATTTTTATTTTTTACTAGTAATGGCGCCGATCTGCGATTTTCATCGGTACTGCGATATTGCAGCGGACATGTCGGACCATTTTGACACTTTTTTGGGACCAGTGGCATTTATACAGCGATCAGTGCTATAAAAATGCACTGATCACTGTATAAATATCATTGGCAGTGAAGGGGTTAACCTGCAGGGGGCGCTCTAAGGGTTAACTGTGTTCTCTAGGTGTGTTCTAACTGTATTGGTGCTGGGCTGGCAGGGGGAGGGGAGTGATCACGGCTTCCATATACAGGAAGCCTGTGATCACAGCCCTTCCCCCTCTTTCAGAACGGAGATCTGTGTTTACACACACGGACCTCCGTTCATTCACTGTGGGGGGCCATTGCAGGTAGCCGGCAGCCATCGAGTCTGCTCTACCCGCTCCCTGGCCCCCCGGAACACAGTGAGCGCACAAACGCGCCTCCAGCGGTGCGTGCACGCTCACAGTGCGGGATCACGCGGCCACCATCATATGACGGCGGTTTGCGATATCGTGCCATCTTGCCGCTGTCATACTGCGGTCGGCAAAGGGTTAAGCTATGACAAATTAAAATAACTGGAAACTGATTGGTTTCTATACAGAACTGCACCAGATGTTAGTAAATCAGCCCCATAGATGGCAAAAAAAATGCGGTTTCAACACTTCCATGCTCCTCCCAAAATGAAAAACAACAAAGGTTTTGGTTTAACATCTATTTTAGGTAAAACATGATAAACAATATTTACTCCTTTAGTAAATCCATCCCTTTGACTTGGCTTCATTTTATAATCTATATAAACAAGAGAGCAGCGCCTCTAAGTGCAATACCTTCTTTAATGATAAAGGGTATAGGTAAATATACACTCACATAAGTGATCGGATAAAAACACAGAAAGGATCATCCGCGGATCACCAGATGGTGTGCAGGCAGGCGTGGAGAGGGAGCCGATGCCCGTCACGCTGTTGGCTTCCAGCGCAAACCGGTACACAAAGCTGATAACAGACTGTCCACACGCTCAGCACCACGTCACTTCCGGGTCACCAAACAGGAAATGCTCGCGTTCGGATCATTCATGATCCCTCATCAGGCAAATTGGAGGTCATCTTGTGATAGGACAGCTCTTATTTAAAGGCAACTGGGTAGG
>BLSH010345484.1:752876-783110 GCA_018402905.1 Glandirana rugosa | reverse complement strand
AAGAGACAGGCCCTTGTGTTGGGAATGCTGCTATTGGGTCTGCAGCTATAGCTGGGGAGGCTGTATCCGTACAGGAGGTCTGGCTCGGGCCTAGCTCCATGTCTAATCTGTCTGGCTGCCCAGAAGGTGATTCTCTACGGGCCTTAGCCTTGACAGGGCTTCTTGTGGAAGGTGAGGAGTTCCCTGAGGAGTCACCACTGTCGGGTTTCCTACTTGCCTTGTAGTGTTGTTGACGACTTTTCCGATCGTTTTTGCACCGATCGGTGTTCCGAGGTGTCGTTGCAAGTGTGATCCACCGCCATGCTGCTGCGGCCTAGTGCCCAACGACTGGAAGAAGCTTGCCAGCTTCTTGATGTTATTTATGTCCTTCTTTCGTCGGGTCATCTCGCTCGGATGCTGGAAGTCTCCGGCTTCTTTCCTTGACGTCTGGAGCTGTATTCGGCTGCGGAGGAAGGGCTCGTCGTCTTCGGTCCCGGGTGGCCGTGCGGAGCTACAGTCTCATGCTGCCATCTTCCGCGCTGGTTGTCACGCCCCCCTACAGCCTACATTCTTGATAAAACAACCACTAATGTTTGCCATTAGAAAATACAGGATAAAGGCCAAATACAAGTAAGAATTTAAATGTAAATTATCACCATTCATGTGATCCACATAAAAATAAAATGCACAAATCTACAAAGTAAATAACCCTGTAATTTGTAAAAGACCTATGTAGCAGGCATCTCATAAAAAGTGCAGAGTGCTGAGGTGATCAGAGGGAATCATGCAGAAAAAAAAAAAAAACGAAAAAAAAAAATCCAGTGCAAACAGCTCATAGTGTAGTAAATAAAGATAACCATTTATTAATTTAAAAAGTTTAAAATGTACTCACAAAGTGAAGGGACAAGTATGTAGTCATGTGCACTAGCAACTGATCAGTATAAAGTCCACGCTGGGACTCAGGAGTGCTGGGGGAACACCCGGCTGGACTGAATGGAAATCATGCTGCAGTTCTTGGAACAAACCGCTAACTCTGTGGATAAGGGAGAGAAGCCAGCTACTGTCAATGCAGACATGCCTCCCGGATGATGTTGTAGGACAGTGGTTCTCAACCCTGTCCTCAAGTACCCCAACAGGCCATGTTTTCAGGTTTTCCTTTATCTTGCACAGGTGCTTTAAATCAGAGTCAATGGCTTGGTATTTTGGACAGCTATTTTATCTAAGAGAAATTCCCAAAACATGGCCTGTTGGGGGTACTTGAGGACAAGGTTGAGAACCACTGTTGTAGGAGATGCCAAGATGGCGATACAGAGAAAAGCATTTCCCCTTTCATCAGTCTCCCCCATACCGGCAACCTGGAACCTAACACAATTTTCATTTTTTTGGTAATACCTTGCAATTTTCAGGCAACTTGTGAGAAGCCAGAAGGTGGTAAAGACTACCTTGTTATTATGCATTGGGGTTAACTTATCAACATTTTCTGACAAGATTCAAAAAATGTCACTGAAGAATAATGTAACTGGTAAGCACTGGTAGGGAGAGTATAGAAAGTATTTCACTGAAGGAAAAAAATGAATTTAGGGCATTTCTTAACACAGTTAGTCACAAACCATAAAATGTGGGGGGTATGGGACTATGAGACAGATAAGATTTTAGTAGAGGCCCAGAAAGCTTTAAGCTGTATGAATCTTGTGAGAAAACATTGATAAATAGACTCCAGTGATATTATACTAGCTATTGAAACATTGAGGAAGGGGTCTATTAAAAAGGAAAAGATCAAATGACCACATGCCAGGCAAGGATCATAGCAGCTACCAGCATCCTGTCAACTCTTGCAAGGACAATCTGATATCTACCCACCTGTCGACTCAGAGAGATGTCTGCAGATACAGTTGATTGAAATGAATCACCTTTAGAAAGCTGTCCAAAGTAAATGCATATCTATTCTGTAAACTTTTTTGCCAGAGAACTTTCACAAGCTTTCACTTCCCACAACTGGGGAACAAATTGAAACAATGTCACTGCCACTCTGGGCATTATTTAGCAAGCTATTTATTAAAGAACATTACAGCGCTGACAGACTTCTGGAATCTCCTACTAAATTAATATCTACAAGAGTTTGAAAGATGAACAAGCATATTTATTTAAAGCATTGTGTTTCTAGAGATTAGTACTCTTTATCAAGATATGTATTTTGTGTCAGGAGATTTAAAGCAACAAAGCCAGACATGTGCTTTACTTTCTTTTGTGTGCCAAATTCTGTCTGGCAGAAGACGCCAATAAAAGCAATTTAATCACTGCAAATGATGTGCAGCACATACTTTTTGTGCATTTCCAACTTTATTATAGCTATGTGCATAAGTTGATGCATTCCCAACTTCTGCTTTTATTTCTACAGAAATACTGACTAGGGCACAAGAGTGAGCTTATGTTTTAGTTTCTCATTGTATTGCAATGACTTCATTGTGGCCCCAGTGTGATCTTGTCACATGCATTTGACATGCATTAAGACATTGCAATTTTTTTATATAAGAGAATCACATTAAAAAAATGTGCAATAAACCTCATTAAAGTGCTACATGCTAAAAACGAGTACTTATACATCCAATCACAAAATAAAGTGTTTCATCACTCTGACATCATCAGATGTGGCGCTTGCATAGATTACATGTGCATGTAGCTTGTGTGATGCATGTAATATACTGTATGATGTCAACATTTTTTAATAAATGGAGGCACACTATGGGATGTTGTATGGCATCTATTTCCCTGTCTATGCATGCATATGATAGAGTGATGACGGATTACTGCTGGTAAAGGAGGTTTCCTATTTACACATGGACATATGGAGATAGCTAAAGAAGAAGGTGTTTGATTCTGTTAAAACAGGTGCTGATAACTTACCATTCTGGAAAGTGGGGACACAAAGGAGGGGAGCACTTTGAAACACAGTATTATGAATTGTTGCACTTTTTACAACACATTAACTTTATTTGTGAATGGATATATACAGCGGGTAAAATAAGTATTGAACACGCCCTCATTTTTCTAGGTACATATAGTTCTAAAGATGCTATTGACATTAACTTTTTACCACATGTCAGTACAACCCACGCAATCCATCCATACAAAGACAACAAAACAAATGCGTTCATAAATTAAGTTATGTGTAATAACATGGAATGACATAGGGAAAAAGTATTGAACATGCTAACTGAAATGTATTTAATACTTCGTACAAAATCCTTTGTTGGTAATGACAGCTTCAAGATGTCTCCTGTATGGAGAAACTAGTCACATGCATTGCTCAGATCTGATTTTGGCCCATTTTTCCACACAAACAGTCCTAAAATCTTGAAGGTTCCGTGGGCCTGTTCTATGAACTCTGATCTTTAGTTCTTTTCATAGATTTGTTATTGGATTCAAGTCAGGTGATTGGCTGGGCCATTCTAGCAGCTTTATTTTATGTCTTTGAAATCAATTGAGAGTTTCCTTGGCTTTGTGTTTGGGATCACTGTCTTGCTGAAATGTTCACCCTCGTTTTATCTTCATCATCCTGGTAGATAGCAGTAAATTTTCATCAAGAATGCCTTGGTACATTTTTCCATTCATCCTTCCTTCAATTACATGAAGTTTGCCAGTACTGTATGCTGAAAAACAGCCCCACACCATGATGTTCCCACCTCCAAACTTCACTGTTGGTATGGTGTTTTGGGGTGATGTGCAGTGCCATTTGAACTCTAAAGATGGTGGGTATTACGGCATGCAAAGAGTTCAATTTTGGTGTCATCTGACCAGACTATATTCTCCCAGTATTTCACAGGCTTGTCTAAATGTTGTGCAGCAAACTTTAAACAAGCAATAACATCTTGCATGATGAGCGTGCATACAGGCCATGGTGGTTGAGTACATTACTTGTACCTGCTAATTTCAGGTCTTTCTGAAGCTCTCCACAAGTGGTCTTTGGCTCTAGGATAACTCTTCTGATAAATCCTTTCAATCCTCTGTCAGAAATCTTGCGAGGAGCACCTGGTCGTGGCCTGTTTATAGTGAAATTATGTTCTTTTCGCTTCCAGATTATGGTCCCAACAGTGCTCACTGGAACATTTAGAAGTTTAGAAATCCTTCTGTAATCAATTCCATCAGTATGTTTTGCAACAATAAGGTTGCAAAGGTCTTGAGAGAGCTCTCTGCTTTTACCCATCATGAGATGTTTCTTGTGTGACACCTTGGTAATGAGACACCTTTTTATAGGCCATCAGTTGAGACTGAACCAGCTGATATTAATGTGTACTGACAAGGGGTAGGATTGCTTTCTAATTACTAATAGATTTCAGCTGGTGTCTTGCCTTCTCATGCCTTTTTGCACCTCCCTTTCTCCATGTGTTCAATACTTTTTTCCTGTGCCATTCCATTTACCGACATGTGGTGAAAATTCCATGTCAATAGCACTTATAGAAATATATTTACTTAGAAAAATGGTGACGTGTTCAACACTTATTTTACCCGCTGTAAGTACTTGGTTGCAGCACGTAGCACTGCAGATCATGAGTTAATGAATTTTTGAAGCACTGAAGAACTTTCTAAGCACATGAACTTTAGTTTGTGATTGGATGTATAAGTACTCATTTTTTAGCATGTAGCAATGTAATGAGATTTATTGCACTTTTCAATGTGATTTACTTATTTGAATTTATTTTTTATTGTTTAATTTATTGAGATTATAATTGATTTAAGCACTTTGAGCTCTCTATTGTATATGTTGAAATAGTGCCGCACATACTTAGTGGTGTTAGCATTGAGATTAATACTTAGCGGTGTTAGCAATGAGATTAATACTTAGTGGTGTTAGCATTGAGATTATCCCATACAGGGTAATCATAGTGCAGGCAGCTACAGGAAAATACACACCATAGCACAGGGTCTTCACTGCTCTTAATAAAACCTAGCAGCTGATTGATTTCTATGCAGAAGTGAGCCTGATTTCGCACGTGCCAGTTTTAGTAAATAAACCCCGCTGCATCATCCTATACATTATTTTGAGATTTTACAACAGGAGTTGAGACTCTGGAGTTGATTTACTTAATAAAAAATAGGCTGTTCAATTTTCAAGAGAATTTCACTTTTGCCCCAGAGCTCAGTAAATGACGTAAGGCTCCGCTGACTACTTCCATCACCCAATCACATGCAAGCAAAAATGCTGTTTTTTGTTTTTGTTTCAGAATTTTTTTATTTTAATATACAAGAAAGAGAAAAAGGGACCTTTCATTGTCTATGCTGGAAAAAGAAAGAAATCCTACGATTTTTAGAAGATGAGTCTTTGACAAGTTACCATTCCTCCTTCAAATCTTGTAGTTACTAAGTTGTTCAATCATCCTCCTATACTTTATGGTTATTAATTGTTCATTTAAATGTGGTCAGACAGTTTTGTATTTTACCTGACCTACCTATTAATCTGCATATGCTGCATATGCTGCAGAGACACCTTTGGATCATAAGCACTGTTACCATCTCATTCCCTGCATTCAAAATAGTGAACCTATTAGGATAATTATAGACTAAACATTTCTTTGGATAAAGGTGTGTGGGTTAAAACCCCTGTCAGGTGTTTACTGTTCTCTGTGTTTCTGTTAAGCAAATTCACTCGTTAATCCTAAAATCATAAGCTTGAACCATAATGTGTCTGTGCCACTGAGAAATGGTGAAATGAGAAACTGACTCCCCTTTGTGGGGACCATCAAGGAAGTCAGAAAGAGAGTCAGTCGGTCAAATGAAAGCAGTGTTGGTGAAGTAAATCCACGCAGCATAAACTAAATCTAAAAGAGAAGAGAGCAGTTGGGACTTTAAGTGAGACATGTAATACACAGATGGTAAAATGGTGCATGATGGCACTAAAGTTTATTCATGGAGGTATACGTAAAGAACATTGTACATCACAGATGATAAAAAGCTGATATGCATGTAATTGACAATGGGTAAATACATGATTACACATTTTATTATAATTCATATATAATCAGAGTATAAACGCAAGATTGTATAAAACTGCATTAAAAAGGCTCAACGTGTTTTGTGGACAAAGCTCCACTTCTTCAGGAGCAAACACAGAATGCGTGTCTGCAAGAAATATATATATATATGTATATAATAAATTAAAAAATAATATGGTGGGGGTAGAAGGGGGAGAAAAAAAGGAACACCTCTAGATTACTTACATATCAGCTTTAAAATAAATCATATGATGTTGGGAGCAAAAAGTCAAGGAAGGCTAAATATACGTCCCTGCTGTGAGCTGTGGGGGCATATCCTGGATACAACCAAGGAAAGTCATACACCACAATCGAAGGGGTGGGCAGGGAAAAGAAAAAGATTGGTGTCCATAATGGGATACACATAAGTGCTTGCAGCAGCTTCAGGATATCTATAAAAAGTGTAGAATTAAATAAGGTCAATACACAGTAGATAAGTGCAGCATATTGAGGTTGTAGTAGAGAGAACTTGTTGAAGTAATGAGAGTGGAAAAGAAAAACAAACCACAGTTGCACATAATAAAAGTCCAGCTATGGTGGTGTATCTTATGGTCCCAAGGATTGTGGGAAGAAATGAACTAAATCCAGCTGGAGAAGAGAAATTGCTTCCTGATGTATTGGAGCTGGACAAAGAGGTGGAAGAGCAATGTCCTGATTAAGATGAAGCTGAAAAGTCCAAGGCACACTTACAGGTTTAGTAAAGTAAGCTTTACCAGGAAAAGACGACATCCTAAAGATCATAAGCTTGAACCATGATCTGTGTGAGCCACTGAGAAATGGTGAAATGAGAAACTGGCTCCCTTTTGCAGGGACCAACAGGACACACATAAAGACAGTCAGTTTTTCAAACTGAAGCAGTTGTGAGGTAAACCCACATTGCAGGAATGCAATTTAGACAATGAAGAAAATGTTCTTTCTGGACAAAGCTGGACAAAGAACAATGTCCTGATTAAGGGGAAAAGTTGATACAACCTTAGGAAGGAAGGAGGCTGTAGGCCTCCAAACCACCTTAACTGTGTAAGACCAGAAAGGGTTCTTTACAAGACAAAACTGCCAGCTCAGACACATGCCTCGCCAAGGCACCTTGTGAGTAAGGTTAGAAAGGGAGGTATTCCTTAAGGTTCAAAGGGCAGTCTTTGGAGTGCCTACAGAACCATATTCAAATCCCTAGCAGTCACAGGTGGTTGCCCAGGAGGAACTACATGAAAGACACCCTGTGTAAACAGCTAGCCACTGAGAAATGGTGAAATGAGAAACAGGAAAACAGAAAGGCATTTTTCAAACAGAAGTAGTGGCTGTGAAGTAGAATTTTGTACACCCTGTACAAAAGTCTAAACCAAAGAATGCAAGGCTCGAAGAAAGATCACAAGTGCCGAGATTTGCCCTTTGATGGTACTCAGGGCCAAATGTTTATCCAGGCTTTATTGCAATAAGGTCAGGATTCATTGTAAAGAGTGTTTTCTGGGTGAATCACACGAAGAAAGCCTTCCATGTGCAATGCTAAACCTTCAGGGAGGAAGACTTTCTAGCTTTTAACAGGGTGGCAATTACCAATCCTTCTCTCCAAACCTGAACCTTCAACAGCCATTCTGTTAAAACCACCAACCATAAAGCAGGGAGGCAAACCAATCCTCTTGGAGAAGAACTATTCTGTCTTGAGCCATATATATAATAAGACCCAGATACGCTAACAGAATTCTAAAGGTCTGGGATCCACCAAACATTTTTAAGGTTGGAACAGTCTGCAGTGCACTGTTTAGATGCTGGATGACTGTTCCTTTATAAGAGGTAATTCAGATAACCCACAATGGAAATGTCATGGGAGCATTCCAAGGCTAGCAAGGGGCCAGTTATTTGGTGAACACTGGGGACGTGGAAGACAGACCAAATGGCAGGGTCACAAACTGGTCGTTTTTAGTCCATAGCAAAGAAACACTTCAAAATTAATCAAATCGTCCACAGTTCTAGTTAAACAGTGTCTCTACAGCGCTTTCAAAAAGGACAGTTCATAGAAGAATGGATAGGAAATCCGAGTATATCCGTGCGTAGGAAGATCAACAAGAATGATAATGAGCCAGCCACCAGATTCCTCACAGCACCGCAGGTGATCCACTCCCTCTGGAATGCTCACTTACCAGACACATTCTTTAAATGGTCGTTTTTAGTACCCACAGCAAAACAGAGGTAGCAATTATGTGCTGAGAATATGGGGGCATGCAATTACCTATCCTTGATGTCCACAGAGGCTAGAATGTCTAACTGGTTCAAATCCTCCAAATCCTGTCCAAAACCTCCTTTAGACAACACCATAACCCAACTGTCTCTGAATCCTGTCTTTGAATGAACAAGGAAGAAAAAAGTTTTAGCTTTTAGATACTTTAGGGTTTCTGCCTTAAGGTTATCTTATGACATTATACCCCATACACTGCTTAACCACTTCCCGCCCGGCCTATACCAAAATGACAGCTGGGCGGTGGCTCAGTTATCCTGACTGGATGTCATATGAGGGGTAACACAACTCAGCGATCGGTGTGTGGTGTGTCAGTCTGACACACCGCATTACCGATCTTGGTAAAGAGCCTCCGTCAGAGGCTCTTCTGACAGGGTGGATCTGCGCTAATTGTTTATCAGTGCAGCCCGCCCACGCATCACTACCCTGGACCACCAGGGAGTCCACCCAGGACTACCAGGGAGCCCACCCAGGGACCACCAGGGAGACCATCAGCGAGCCCACCCAGGGACCACCAGGGAGCCCACCCTAGGCCACCAGGTAAGGGGCATACAGTGCACTATAGGGGTGGCACTGTGCCCATCTGGGATGCCTGCCAGTGCCTCCCTAACAGTGTGATCTATCAGTGCCACCTATCAGTGCCCACCAGTGCCACCTATGAGTGCCAACCAGTGCCACTTATCAGTGCCACCTATCAGTGCCCATCAGTGCCACCTATCAGTTCCCATCACTGCCACCTATCAGTGCCCAGTGCCACCTATCAGTGCACATCACTGCTGCCTATGAGTGACCATCAATGCCACTTATCAGTGCCCATCCGTGTTGCATATCAGTGCCACCTATCGGTGCCCATCAGTGCTGCTTATCAGTGATGCCTTTCAGTGCCCATCAGTGCTGCATATAAGTGCCACCTAATCAGTGCCCATCAGTGCCATCTCATCAGTACCCGTCAGTGCAGCCTAATCAGTGCCCATCAGTTAAGGAGTAAACTTACTTATTTACGTTTTGTGACAGAAACAAAGAAAAAAGTTTTTTTTTCAAAATTTTCAGTCTTTTTCTATTTGTTGGACAAAAAATAAAAACCGTAGAGGTGATCAAATACCACCAAAAGAAAGCTATATTTGTGGGGAAAAAAATGATAAAAAATAATTTGGGTACAGTGTAGCATGACTGTACAATTGTCATTCAAAATGTGACAGCACTGAAATCTGAAAATTGGTCTGGGCAGGAAGGGGGGATAGTGTCTGGTATTGAAGTGGAGCAACATTTTTGTCTGAAAACACAACACCTTTAAATACTTATTATATTATACTTTATCAGAGTTTACATGGGTCCGGGATATCCAGGATATAGTAAAAACCAACAAATGCCCTGATTCACACCTAATTGTTTTTAATATGTAAACACAGAATATAGCATGAAGACAACATTAGCTATAATGTCCAAAGGCAATGCAAAAAGCTATAAACACAAACTAGAAAATGTAAACTTTTTGTTAAATCAAGTCTATTACATATGGAACATTGTTTCATTGAGTTGTTTATTGACTAAAATATAGATTTTTTTTTTGTTTTAATTAGATGAAGAGACATACTGTACAGTGCATAATTAGTCATCTAAATATAATCAAATCAAAGTGCAATCAGGATAAGAAAGAATGTATGTTTAGCAGGCAATCAGGCAAAATCAACACCACTTCTATGTACCATTTCAAACAGCAATCACACTATTAAAATTACATATAAGCTGTAATTGAGTGAGCACATGGAGAATAAAAAAAAACATTTATATATACACAGTAGTTATATATATATTTAAGTTTTATATATATAGTTTGTGAATGCTGTGAGCTAACTACTTAGGGCCATTACACATGTGGATGGAGCTGAGTCCAAGCACCAATGACCCTATAGAGGTTGTATGCATTGCTAAGGCAATAGCTTTGCCCTTGGTATGTTGGTTTATTTTAAATGTGATAATCCAAAGAGACACGTGTATCCCGCATTCTGCCATTTCTCATTTGGCTCCATTTTGTCTTAGTGACAAATAGGTGCCATTTTGAAATTAGTCAACCTGCACTCTGTTGTCTATTTGATAAGTTGGCCTCGGGCACTTGCATAGTATTAGTGTTACACATCATAGATAATTTGCAACACTGTTTTCAATCTTTTTCCTTGGAGCCCTAGCTACATTGTATGGCATGGGGACATTAATCATGAACTTGCCCTTTTTCAGTCATGAAGTTTAATGGAAGTCAAGGTAACCCGCTCATGGTTTCCTGATGCATTTATCAAGGCTAGGTACACAACCACAATTTTATGGCAGGGATTTTTTGTAACACGTCAAATGCTGGCTGACATTCGTTGCACAGGGTGAAGCAGAATGGATCTGTGGGATTGAAATGAGATGCAACTCTTGACCCAGCCAACGTGAGTCTCCAACAAATATACAATGATGTAACATTTACTGTTTACATTGTTTTAGTCAAGAAAAATTGTTATTTTGATTGGGTAGCTACAATAAAAGCAGAAGCACAGTGGAGAAACGTTATAATGTGGAAATTGATAAAACAAAGAACAGCTTTAGCCAAACAACTAAATACACAGTGGCAACATTTATAAGATCTGTCTTAATTAAAAATAATTCTAAAAATGAGTGCACATCTCCTGTGGGTCACTCACTCCTGCTGTAGGTGACAACTCTTTCACAGCCTTTGGGCCACTGCTTGTCCTTCTGCTCACTCCATAGACTGTAATACTGCGTGGCGACTAACATTCTTAGTTCCAGCCCCCTGTAAGTAAAGTTAAAAACCTTTCCCTTCTTCCCACGGGCTTACCAGAGGCACAACTTTCATCATTCTGTGGGCGTTTGACAATCATGTATTATAAAAGCTAATTTAGGATGATTAGCAAAACTGAAAAGGTATTTAATCAAGGTTGCAATGAATATATAAAGTAACTAAAGAATTTGTTTTCACTAAGTTATATGAATAAAAATGTATTCTAGCTTATGGACTAATCTCTAACACTTTTGGCTCTATGTATAAAATAATTGCTGCGTTAATGTTTTATCATTTGCACGTACATCACGAAAAATACCTGTAATGTATGAAATGTCAGTTTCTACTTTCACTGGGTTAATGTAACATTTCATTACATTCATCCTTAACACTAAATAGCCTTAAGACTGGGTTCACACTGGAGATAGCAGCGGCTCACAGCAGGAGTCCGATGCGTCTTCAGTCACCATTTCAGGTCTGATTTCAGCCCAAATTTTGGGCTGAATTTGGACCTGAAACGGACCAAAAGAAGCACAGGACTCCTGTGCAATTCGCATCAGAGCCACTGCGGAGATGTGTGAACTGGCTCCATAGAGAGCCAGTCACAATCTCCTGACATGCGAATTGGATGTGGAGAAACCTGCATCCAATTTGCATAGGTGTGAATCCAGGCTATGCCCCGTACACATAGGCCAAATGTCGGGAGACATTGGCCAGTTCAATAAAAACTGGCCAACATTCGGCCATCGTGTATGTCAGCCGAACTTCTGTCAGACGAGCATGCTGGATAATTAGTAGCTGACCGGCTCCCGATCAGTGCTCTCAGCCAATGGCTGAGTGCGCTGACCGGAGTGTTCTGGTGGGGGGAGCCGCTCACCTGTCAGAACACAACAGCTCAGCGGGGGAGATTGCTGTACTAACATTGGCTTATTATTAAAAATATCGGATTGTTAGTACAGCGGCTCCGACTGGAGCTGTCCGTTTTCTTGTGTTTATTAGTGTGTACCAGGCTTTAAGAACATTCAATCAGAAGAAGTAAAAAAACATCTGAGCAATAGAGAAAATAGCCCATTACTCTAGGCTAAGAACATTTGACCTAAAGAGGAAATAATATGACAAAGACATCTGTTAAGTTCATGGACATTCCTGTGCTCGCCACTGACAGGGTAATGAATCAGCTGCAAAAAAGTGACACAATGTTGCAGACAGAACACTGTTGTTTACCTTAGGTGATCTGTAAACACTTTTAAGTCTGTAAACTTGCCAATCAACAGAGTTTCATCACTGCAACACTGCAATTCATCTTGTGACAACCACTTTAACCTACAGGTAAGCCTAAACCTGTACAGTTCAGGAGATATGCAGTGTAGAAGCTGTGCCGATGTCATGTCGGCACATGCGCAGTAAAGGAACAGCCTGCGTGCCGTTCCTCCACTGAGACCGTGCCGTGACTGGCGGCTCCCGCGCGCATGTGCAGGAGTGACGTCACATGACTCCGGCCAGTCACAGTGCCAGAGTCGCGGCCCCAGAAGGAAGATGGGCAGAAGATGGATGCCGCCAGCAGAGGGGACATCGCTGGACGTCGCAGGCTTTGTTTGCAGGTAAGTGGCACATAATGGGCTACTATGTGATGCATAGTAGCCCATTATGTTTCTACTTTACAGGGGGACATAGAGGAAGTAAACCCAGATAATATGATCATCAACTCCATCTTGTAGTTATACCATAGTATTTTCCTGATTCAGTCTACCATTCAAACTGGAAATAAAATAGCCTAATAAAATGTGTATTGCCCCCATTCACCCAAAACATGCACATACAGATTCACGGGATGAACTGCTCTGCCATTTTGTTTATAAATACACCCCTTAATTTTACATTGCAGATACCTCGCTTGTTTTGTTTTCTCTTCTATTAGAATGTTCTTAACCTATAGTGTTATAGGGATATTTTCTATATTGGTCAAATGTTCTTTAATTTTCTGGTCAAGTGTTTTTAAGGCTATTTTCTCTTAGGATCAAATGTTAAAGAGGAACTGCAGTCTGCTCACATAATTTGTAATAAAAAAAATATTTGCCATTCTGAAGCTTCCCTCCAACTACTTTACATATTATTTTGTATATACTGTGATTCTGTACTTGCCAAATATGCTGCAGAAATCTCCCTCCACTAAGTCTGGCTGCATCCATTTTAACTGTGGGCAGCTGAAGCTGCTACCTGATCACTTTCTGGATTTACACAAACACACAGAGGCACACCTCCAGCTCTGCAGCCCTGCAGCTCTCATTGGCCTTCTTATGACTCACCCCCCCTCCCTTCCTGGCAAACTCTCACAAGAGTGAGAGAGGGAGAGCGGTGCATGATGTCATAAGCCTAGGCTAATTAGCAGACAAAAAAGAGGAAGTGGGTTGTATAAGGTATTTACCTGCAAAAAAATGTTTTACTATCTAAAGTTAAAACAACAAGGGCAGAAGTTTTAATAGATGGAAAGTTGAAAAAATGACTGAAGAGCCGCTTTAACCACTTCCCACTTGGCCATATTGACAAATGATGGTTGGGCGGTGGTTTCATTATCCAGACTGGACGCCCATTTATGCCTGGCCGGATAAGTCACTAGTGCGCGCCCACGGGTGCACGCAGCGTGGCGATTGTGGACGGCTCGTGTCCGCCCGACACAAGCCATCACCAATCACGGTAAACAGCCAGAGAAATTGGTTGTTTACCACGTGATCGGCTATGTATAATCACAGCCAATCAGATTACTTGAGTAAAACAGAGGCGCGCCCGTGCAAATGTGGGGGGGGGGGCGGGTGTCCCTCGGACACAGTGCTTTCCTGATCGGGGTAAAAAGCCAATGAAATTGGCTGTTTACCATGTGACCAGCTGTGTCCAATCACCGCTGGTCACAAATGTAAACATCAACGTGTCACTATGTGATCCCTGTTTCCTCTCCTCACACATTGATCGTGTGAGGAGAGTGCAGAGAGCAGGGATCACTGAGTCAGTCAGTGTCTGTCTTGTACTATGCACAACATTCCCCACCAATAAAGAGAACCTGTCACCAGTGCCATCTGGATCTGTCACAGCCCATTTGGATCTGTCACAGCCCATCTGTCATACAGCCCATCCATCACACAGCCCATCTTCATCACAGCCCATCTTCATCACAGCCCATCTGTCACACAGGACCGCCACCAGTACCGCCACACAGTACCGCCAATGGTACCACCACTAGTACTTCCATCAGTACCACTAAACACAGGTAGTGATTAACAAACACAATCAGCACAAACAGGGTGTGATTAACTAAATCTAAGCTGCTAGCACAAAATAAGTGTTTTAACTTCACTTAAATCAATATTAAACCAAATAAAAAGTGCAGCGCTATATTCAAAACATATAGACTTATACTAAAGTGCTCATGAATAATGCAAAAATTACATAAATACTAATCATATGTCATAACAAGTGATCAATCCTTCCCAACATATATTCAATGCTAAATAAAGTGCAATAATAGTGCATAACATATATCCCCATATATGGGCAAACAATAGTGCAAACAATGACCGAGTCCAGAAAAAGCAATTCAGTTTGTGAAAAAATTGTCTGTTTTTGTGAAAAAAGTTTAAACAGTAAAGCAAAAATATATTGCATCAACAGTCCATCACTTTTCTCCTTTAACACCTTCCCGACCGCGCGCCGTCTTTTCACGGCGGCAGTCGGGGAGCCCTGCGCGAATCGCCGTAAATAAGCGGCCATTCGCATTTGGCCACCAGGGGGCGAGTGTGGACCGGATGTCCGCCGGCGAGCCGCGATGAGCGGCTACAGGGAAAAGAACGGGGAACCGCCGATGTAAACACGGTGGTTCCCCGCCCCCGCCCCCGCCCTGTCAGTGGGGCATGAGAGATCTACTGATCCCTATGCCCATGTTAGCCCATGTTAGCCCAACCCCCCCACAGTAAGAACACACCCAGGGAACACTATTAACCCCTAGCTCTCCCCCTGCAGGTTAACCCCTTCACTGCCAATGACATTTATACAGTAATCAGGGGACATTTAAATTTCTGATCGCTGAATAAATGTCATTGGTCCCAAAAAAGTGTCAAAATGTTCCGACATGTCCGCCCCAATATCGCATTACCGCTAAAAATCGCAGATCGCCGCCATTACTAGTAAAAAATTTAAAAAAAATAAAAACCCCAGAAGTGAATTCTCACCATCCGTAAACGCGGCCACTTTTGCGCAAACCAATCAATAAACGCCGATTGCAATTTTTTTTATCGCAAATATGAGGAATTATATAAATCGTCCAAAAACGGTGAAAAAAAAGTTTTTTTATATTTTTTTTTGGATTTGAATTTTAGCAAAAAGTAAGAAATTTGGGTTTTTTTGCAAAATGGTCGCTCTTCTTTTGTTTATAGCGGCGATAAGAAATGACGCAGAGGCGATCAAATACCACCAAAAGAAAGCTCTATTTCTGGGAAAAAAAGGACCCAAATTTTGTTTGGGTACAATATCGCACGACCGCGCAATTGTCAGTCAAATCGACGCAGCGCCGAATCGCAAAAAGTGCTCTGGTCCTAAAGCTGCAAAACCTTCCGGTTGGTAAGTGGTTAAGAGGCAACTGAATAAAGTAAAGTAGATCCATAAGTGGAAAGCGCTGAGAGTGAAGACACCAATCGTGTTAAAGGAATCACATCACACGTGTCAAAATCTTATCCTTCACCAACTATTTTGGCCTCTCACCTTAGCAAAATAGAAAGACAGCTTTTATCCCTCTTTGGGGTCTATTATGGCTTCCTATGTGCTTATATGCCTCTCAGGCTAAATCTCCATTCCTTCTCAGTCAGTCTCCAATACTCCAAAATGAATTATTAAGGCATGGAAAAGAAAGGGACAGAATTGAATGCTCTCAGTTTAACAGCTTTTATTCTCGCCCCAAACAATAAAAACACACTTACAAAAGGAAGCACTGTGAAGCCGTGAGAGCTGGGGAAAGCATGGATTCAATAGCAGCAAAGTGACGTGCGAGTGCCAGCTCCTCCCTCTAGATGCGTATCGTCAAATGACAGGACTTGTTCGGTAGATGGGAATAACATGGAATTAAAGGAGTTTTGTTGTCTGCAAGCAGTGATTCCTGTACTGTTCTGCCTCCTGAAAATCCTCCTATCAGCACCTCTGTGGTTCAGAAGGCAGTCTCTGGGATTACTAACACAGCAATGCCTATTCACAAGACATAATGAATACGTGTCACAGAATTCAACAAAGTAAGTATACAAACTTCAAGATCATTCAGATTAATAGGAATAGGCTAGAGATAATTGAAACATCATTTTGAAATTAATATTTGAATTTACATTTTGACCATAATACAATACAACCAAAGCTAGTATCTTATGATGAATCCCCCTAGACTTTGCTTTCCATTTAGCTTTTTTGCATGGATAATTTAAATCTTCATTCATATGTAACATTTGCTTACACTTATTATAATCTAACAAAACAAATGTTGATATTTTAGTCAAAAATTAACATATTGGCTAAGCAGTCACAAGGAGGGTTGGATCAGTGCTTCAACAAAGACCATTGACTCAGTGGCCTATTTCAATACATTCCCATACTTGTTGATGTTTAAACAAGAAACTCCCATTTTGGTTCAACTGTGGGAGTGCTAAGTGTAATCCTGTGTAAGATTCAGTGTCTGACTTTCTCCCCTTCCCCCTGTGACAGAGGTAAGGCCTGGGGATTGGCACCTAGTACTTCACCCAGGAAAGAAGGGGAAGATATGGGCCACTGGAAAGATAAGTGACCCTGTGCCGACAGGATATATTTAAGCAGTGGGGCAGATGAGTGGCACATTTTGTCAGGTGAAGGAGTCACAAAAGGCTATTCATACTGTATGTCTCTACCTTTTGCTGGATCATTTTAATTGCAGCGTAGAGGTGTGCATTGCTCTTTGCCACGCATCATTTGTCTAAGAAGTTTCTAGATTTGGTACCACGTCATCACTATGGCGGAATTTATTTGGTAACAGGTGAAATTCATAAGTTCACAGAGATGCAAGTCTACTTTTGTTGTAGTCAGTGTCAATAAGGTAGTGACTTCTGTGAGGGTGAGAAAAATATTTTTTTGTGTATGAGGGGGTGAAGTGGGCTGAGGCACTATATTAAAGTTTTACACAGGTCAATAAATAACCTAGGGCTGGCCCTGTTTAGTGTGTAGTAAGTGGGTTTCTGTTATCCCCTTTCATTCTGGAATAGCAGGGGCCTACAGAAGCCTCTCTAGGTTATGAAGCAATACTTTTAGAGGTCCCTAACCTTCCTATGTGACGGACCATCATAGGTGCTCTTGAAGTCTTCTCCAGTCTTGAGGTTACAGAGTAGTTGCAACCCACCCCAACAAGTTTGCTACAGTTGCCAGATAACTATTGAAGGGACTATTTCTCATAACATGTAAAATCAGCTTATACACTACACCTACCTAATAATACCAATACTAATAACAAAAAAGGATTATTTCTACAAATCAGCATCATGTCCATGTTCCTGAAATATAGATAAAATGTAAGTTGTTTTGACTGAAGCTAAAATTAGAAAGCCACATCTGTTTTTGGGTGCATAATTTTTCATGCACACTATAATGTTACATAGAGAAGACTACAGACATAGATAGAAACAAGCCTTTTCCCATTGTGGTTATTGTAAATGTGTATACTAAATAGCCACTTATACATGACATTGAATTGCAATGGAAAATGAAAAAAAAAATTGAGAAACAACTAACCAGAAATACAAGGCGATGATTCTTTTGTATTGTAGCACTGACATTCTTTCATATTCTTCAATTTCTGCTTCATTCTTTATTTTATTACGCATGTAAACAACTTACCTTCACAATTTCATTTCCCATCAAGAGATGTCAATCTGACAATATGGTTATCTATGTTCTGTTCTGAGAAGGTCTGCAGAAACATTACCATAGCAACCCGACTGTAGGCCTTGAAAATTTGTGCTCAGCAGTGCAATGTTGCTAGAAAATTCAACAGGTAAGATCCACAAGTGTTTTATTATCTGAGAACTAGAGTTGTATAACAAATATTTAGTTAATCTAGCCCATAATATTAATCCCCAGGTCTGGGAAAGGTTTAACAATTGATAGGTGCATTTGTATGTGTGTGTTTATGTACCCCCAAACTATATTTTCTTATTCCAGAATTTTCACTTTCCATATTTTCAGTTAAGAAAATATTTTAAAACATACTTTAAGGCCATACAGCACATTTCTGTGCACTTATAGCCACCTCTATCACCCATAGCAACAAAATAGAACATGAAAACCCAGTTAAAGGAAGACTCCAGGAATATAATTACAGTACCAGGATGTAAGCACTGTACATTTTAGCATGGCAATTTCACTTTCATGTGAATTTAAAGGGAGCACCCAAGCCCCTGACCTCTACCATATCACTAGTACTTTTTATTACCCTGGCTTTTAACCTTTTACCCCCCCCCCCAACCTAACAGTTACAATTAAAACTTAGCACTCAAAGTGCATCTAAAATCAAGACATTTTATTGGTCGGTATGGATTAGAACCTCTATCATGCTTTTATTGTAGTCTCCATCCCTGCTGGGGAGATTATCCCTCCCTATTTGACCAGATGACCATAATCACTGGGACTAAAAATGTGGAAAACTTTGAGTTGTCACCAGAACAAGAATATGGGGGAAATATTCCAATGGGAACATTTGCTCTAGTATCAAAACAGAATTGCTCCACTTTGGAAAGATATTTCCTGACCTCCTGTTGCGTCTACAGGACAGGATGTTAAGGGAAATCTACATAACATGGCAAAGGCGACAAACAAAGACAGGAAAAAATGTAACCATTCCCCATTCCATCCAAAATGGAAAAACAAGTATTGACTTTACATCCACTTGCAACCACCTGCTAATACTTAAGCCTCAAACTTTAAAATTACACCTTGCTCTGAACCTTACATTACACTGAACATTAGTCTTTAACCACCCAGCTACTGCATATAAACGGCCAGATAGGTCAAGCAGTGACCTGAAAGTCCTCCCAGACCTGAAGCTCGTCACATCAGTGTGACCCTGATCACCGATCTTAGTACCCATTCACATGTCCAGTAGTAAACATGGCTGCCATTCATACAACCATTTCAGTTGCAGCCAGCCATTATCTCTGATAACCACGACAGCAGCACAATGTCACCAGACCAGTGCAGCCAATAGGTGTCCCTAATTATTGGTGCACAAGTCATCGTCCCCAATTACCACCACCCACTCACAGTGCCCCTACTCACCTCCACACCACTCACAGTGTCCCTGATCACTGCAACACCAGTCCCAGTGTCCCTGATCATGGCCACACCAGTCATAGTGCCCCTAATCACTGTTACTACAATCATATTGTCCCTAATCACCACCACACCAGTTACAGTGCCCCTGATCACCACCACACCAGTCAAATTCTCTCTAATCACTTGCACACCAGTTACAGTGTCCATGATCATTGCCACACCAGTCATATTGTCCCTTATCACCACCACTCCAGTCATATTGTCCCTAATCCCCACCACACCAGTCCCAGTGTCCTTGAACATGGCCACACCAGTCATATTGTCCCTAATCACCGCTACTACAGTTATATTGTCCCTAATCACCATCACACCAGTTACAGTGTCCCTGATCACCACCACACCAGTTGTTGCCTTAGGAGTTTATGTGAAATCTCCATTAACAGCTGTAAAATATTGTAATTATGAATATATATATATATATATATATATATATATATATATATATATATTAATATATATATTAGAGGTAATATCTTACTACGCCTGTATGTAAAAAGCTTTTCACAGACGTTTTGGGGCCTATACTTGTTTGTCTAAACAATGGAACCCAGACCTCTTTGTTCTATAAACATTTACTTCAAAGAATCCCTCATTTAGATATGCAATGAAGATGGCCAGCCTGTCCTCACTACTCAAATTCCCTGAAAATTTAGTTGCATTAAAGGGGTCTGACTTAGGCAAACTATAGGAATGAAGGATTAGCCAACCATAAAGGAATAGGGAAGTCCACCAATCAGGGCCATTTCAGGCCAACTAATCAGGCACCGGCCTAGAATGATATACCCAGACTAGAGTGGAGGGAACACGCTCTCTTTTTTGAATGGTAAACAGCCGAATGGGGTTGCCCTGTGTAGCAGCATGGTAACTATGGTCTATTTGATGGTCTTAAATGTTATGTGTTTGACTGTATGTGGTTGTTTTAAGGAATATAACCTAATTCCTATAGTTTAACCTATGTGTTTCTTCATATGCAAAGTATAATAGATAGATTGCTGCAGATTCTTTAGATCTCTATACCATTTACTAATAAAATTATATTGTTGGGTTGAAGCCTTCACTTATGGTCAAAAAACTTTAATTTAACTCAAATCATCTATGAAGAGATATTAAATCTCAAATATAACTTATGGGTGACACCAGTCATATTCTCTCTAATTACTTGCACACCAGTTACAGTGTCCATGATCATTGCCACATCAGTCATATTGTCCCTAATCACCACCACTTCAGTCATATTGTTCCTTATCACCGCCACACCAGTCCCAGTGTCCCTGATCACCACCACAGCAGTCATATTGTCCCTAATCACCGCCACTCCAGTCATATTGTCCCCAATCACTGCCACACCAGTCCCAGTGTCCCTGATCATGGCCACACCAGTCATATTGTCCCTAATCACCACCACTCCAGTCATATTGTCCCTAATCACTGCCACAACAGTTACAGTGTCCCTGATCACCACCACACCAGTCATATTCTCTCTAATCCCTTGCACACCGGTTACAGTGTCCATGATCATCGTCATACCAGTCATATTGTCCCTGATCACCGGGGGGGGGGTATTTGTACTGTTCTGGCATTTACACAGATTTACAAATCTAATATACACAGATTTGGAACAGTCTATTCGCTTTTAACAAATCAACCCCTGTGTGTCAGTAAACTGATTTTCTTTCACAGCTACTAATCAGACTCAAACCTATCATTGAAATTTGAATCTTATTAGTGATATATCAAACAGGGAGAGAGAAGGTTACTTGTTATAGGCACCCCAATTAAGATGCTGTCTAGAAATTGGATTACAAAAAAGTGTGACTCTCAATAAAACTAAAGAACTGACTTGGATAAGCTACAAAAACAACTTCAACATTGCAGAACAAGTCGACTATGACTAATCCCTACTAGATTACACAGAGCGTAGCAAAATTATAGGCAAAATCACGTAATGGGCTACAAATGTGCAAAAATGTACTACGTGCTTTTGGTGCCATTGCTTGCTAATGGCACCCCAAGCCCACTAAAGAAACAGACATTTTGTTCTATAACTAAACTCCAGAAAAATGCGCTATTTAAAAGTGTGCCAAAGTCAGCTCCAAAAGATGCTACAGGAGCTATTTTGGTGCGTTTTTGGAACAGAGGGCAGCCCACACATATAAATTACGTTGATCCAAAAATGTGCTAAACGAGTTGGTCAAATGTGAATGGGGCCTAATTAGTGCCCTGATTATCAGTGCAGTCTCAACTGTGCCCACCAGTGTTGCAAATCTGTGCCAACCAGTCCTGCCAATCAGTGCCCATTAGTGCCTTCTCATCAGTGCCACCTATCACTGCCAACTACCAGTGCCACCTATCAATGCTCATAAGTAACACCTACCAGTGCCCATCAGTGTTGCCTATAAGTGCCCATCAGTGCCTCCTAACAGTGCAGCATATCAGTGCCCATCAATGCCGATCAGTGCTGCCTCATCAGTGCCCATCAGTGCAGCCTATCAGTGTCCATTAGTGCAGCCTCATCAGCACACATAAATGAAGGAGAAAAATTACCTATTTGCAAAAAACAAACTATGAAAAAGTTTTAGTATTTAAAAAAAAATAAATAGTGGTGATTAACCTCCCTGGTGGTATGATTATTTCAGATTTCTGTGCTGAAAGCGGTACCAATATTTTGCATGGAAATTTGGTGTTCTATATTGCAGGCCTGTAATTCTTAGGAATAACTCACTTAAATCTGTCCAAGTAAGAGTCTAGTAGACATCCCGGGTATGATAAAGTTTGAAACACAAAATCATAAATTATAATATATATGAAAAAAAATAATATAAAAAATAACTATAAATAATTATCAAAGATGATAATATAATAATAAAATTTATTCAATAATGTAATCAAGTCAAAAACACAGAAATTTGCTCAGTTGCAGAATTGTCGCTGTCGTCACTTTTAGTGTCTGATAATAAATTTCCCCAAAAATCAGTATCACTCAATTCTGCAAATGATTCTTTTTTACTATCGCTGTTTTCTAGCTGATAAAAAAACACTTTTGACGTAAAGAGACGCTTTTTTATGCCATGGACGTTCTCAAGTTTCCAGGCAGTAAGAATGGCATATATAATATAAAAGTGCATGCAGGACACTGGACAAAGCACTGGGGACAAAGGGGATGTGAAATGATTTCATACAGTAATGTACAAATTACAGTGTACTATATGTTTACTGTGTGTTTCACTTTTTGAATTTCCCGCCAGGCTCTACCCCCATGCAACGCGACGCTCGCAGGGAACGGAGCCCGGCACACACAATCATCGGGCGGAGGACACAGCCCGCAGACACAGCGGGAGGACATCGCTGGATCCAGGGGACAAGTTAAGTAACACTGCCTGGATCCAGCAATGCAATCCTGAGTGTGGCTCGGGGTTACCACTATTTGCAGTGAAAACATACCCCGAGCCACACTCAGGAATACCGTCAAGGAGGTTACATACTACCAAAAGAAAGCTTTATTTCTGTGAAAAAAAAATTAAACACATTTTGTTTGGGTACAGCGTTGCATGACGCAATTGTCTTTCAAAGTGCGACAGCGCTGAAAGCTGTAAATTGGCCTGGGCAGGAAGGGGATAAAAGTGCCCAGTAGGCAGGTGGTTAAACATGTTGCCTAAAATTAGATTTGATGATATCATATGATGTTAACAAGATAAAATCAAGCTTGAACAGTGCTTAAACTCAAGCCTTGCAACGTTCACAAATTGATTAACCTCCTTGGCGGTATTCCCGAGTGTGGCTCGGGTTGAGTTTTCATTACCAAAAGCGGTAACCCCAAGCCACACTTGAGTTTGCATCGCAGGATCCAGGCAAAGTTACTTACCTTGTCCCCTGGATCCAGTGATGTCCCCCCACTGTGTCCTCCGGCAGAATCATTCGCCCGATGCTTCTGGGTTCCGGGCTCCATTCCCTGCGAGCGTTGCGTCGCATGGATGCGGAGCCCGATGGCAAATTCAAATAGTGAAAAACACATAACACATACAGTACACTGTAATCTGTAAGATTATTTTAGTGTATGAAATCATTTCACATCCCTTTGTCCCTAGTGGTTTTTCCAGTGCCCTGCATGCACTTTTATATTATAAATGTCTTTCTTTCTTCCTGGAAACTTGAGAATGTCCATGGCCTCAAAAAAGCATTCCTTTACGTCAAAATTGTTTTTTGATCAGCTAAAAATCAGCGAGTAAATAAGAATCACTTGCAGGATTGAGTGATACAGATTTGAGGGGAAATTTGTCATCAGACACTGGAAGTGACGACAGCGACAATTCTGCAACTGAGCAAATTTCAGTGTTTTTGACTTGATTATTTTATTAAATACATTTTATTATTATTATATTATTATTTTTGATAATTATTTATAATTATTCATTATATTATCATTTATGATTTCGTTGTTTCAAATTTTATCATATCTGGGATGTCTACTAGACTCTTGTTTGGACAGATTTAAGTTATTCCTAAGAATTACAGGCCTACAATATAAAACGCCAAATTTCTATGCGAATCAATGTACCGCTTTGAGACACAAAAAACTGACATAATCATACCGCCAGGGAGGTTAATGGAAAAGAGGCTTCAATGACATTCATGTGATTTACCCCCCTTCCTGACCAGACCATTTTTTGTGATACAGCACTGCATTACTTTAACTGACAATTGCGTGGTCACGCGACACTGTAAGATAACAAATAACATTTTTGTTTTTTGGTTTTTTTTACAAACAGAGCTTTTTTTGGTGGTATTTGATCACCTCTACGTTTTTTTATTTTTTGCACGAC
The DNA here is from genome assembly GCA_018402905.1 of Glandirana rugosa. NCBI lineage: Eukaryota > Metazoa > Chordata > Amphibia > Anura > Ranidae > Glandirana > Glandirana rugosa. The sequence goes on along the minus strand of BLSH010345484.1, from coordinate 758,888 downwards.
AAACAAATAACAACTAACAATTTTGAAAAGAAAACAATAGTTTTTACTTTCTGCTCTAAACATATCCAATAAAAAAATAAAAAAAATAAAATTTCTTCATCAATTTAGACCAATATGTATTCTGCTACATATTTTTGGTAAAAAAATCCCAATAAGCATATATTGATTGGTTTGCGCAAAAGTTATAACATCGTCAAACTATGGGATATATTTATGGGGTTTTTTTTTGTTTTTTTTCACTAGTAATCAACTTATAGTGTGACTGCAATTTTCCGGTGGACAAATTGGACATCTAACTGACACTTTTGACACTTTTTTGGGGAACAGTACATTATTACAGTGATCAGTGCTAAAATATTCACTGTCACTGTACTAACGGCACTGATTGGGAAGGGGTTAACATCAGGGGCGTTTAAAGGGTTAAATGTGTGCCTAGATAGTGTTTCAGTGTAGAGAGGAGGTGTTTTTACTATTGGAAGGCATGGATCTGTGTTCCTGCTTTACAGGTACATAGGGTCCATGCCTTCTGTACTGACAGAAGGGCAATCTGCCTTGTTTACATAGGTAGACTGACATTCTGCCTGTGTATCAAGCGATCAGAGGGTGTCGGCAGACATTGGGGACCCGCTGATCAGCTCCCGCTGTGTAAAATCACAGCCGGAGTGAGGCGCTGCCGGTGCGCACTCGCGCCCGATACCCTGAAGTGCAGTATGACGTATATACAGTATACTGTATGTGATTCTGCACAGCGCGGCCAACCTGTAGCAGTAAATGTGCTATAGGGCAGTCAGCAAGTGGATAAACACATAAGGTTTAACAAGTTATCAGGTAAAGGTTAAAATAAAAACAAAAGGCATGTTGGAAAGCACTGCTGACTTCTTATGCTGTAACCCCACTGAAAAAGGACCCTTCATTTTCTCATCTCGTTTTGCCTAAATTGGCAGCATAAACAGTTAACCGCCTACCACAAAGTTGCATACAAATCAAATGCCTCAATTTCTGTTACAACACTTACATAGCTATGAATGTTAGTAGCAGCTTTATCAGATAATGCTTTTTTGTTATAGTGGTCCTTGAAGTAACCTGTTCCCCCGATCTTCTCTATCTCAATTTTCCTTCATCATCAACAGTCTCTAGAACAGATGCTGATGAAATGGCTATATATTCTGAACACTGGAGACAAGACAGAATACTCTGTGCTTGATATATAACTGCAGAATACCGAGACTACAATTACAGAAAAAAGGACAGATAAGGTGAGGAAGTACAATACATTTTAGCCTTTCGTTCAAGTTGTAAATTAGCAAAAGAATTTATCAGAAGAGCAAAATTGTATGTGATATAATCTGACATGATTTTTTTAGTATGTTTAAATATATAAAGGGCTCTTCTGTGGCAAAGTTTTCTGAGGACATGGCCAGCCAACATCAATGGAAAATAGCATAACCACAAATCAATCTATATAAGTAAAAGATATTCTCATGTCTCTTTTCCTGTTCATTTACAAAGCACTTAATGTTAATAAATAATACTACTCTTAAAATTAACCTTATATCCTTATATAACTTCTTATACTCCTTATATAACTTCTTATAAACTTATATACTCTTAACTCCTAAAAAATATTCATGCTTCCATTGGCTGCTGGTCTTTAAAACTTATTTCCTCTCTTTTTTATACGGTTCTATACTTGGATCGCTACCCAGATTTCTGTGGGAGTGGAACCTCATAACAGCAATAGTTCTGTTATTTGATATGGTACATTTTATGTCAAAACATTTTGGACACCTGACCATTGCATGTACATTATATAGCCAAAAGTAAGTGGACACATCTCCAAGTTTAAGTGTTTCCAGTGTGGAATACGGTTAATGCTACAGTATACAAAGACATTTTAGACCATTGTGCCCTTCTTACTTTGTGCCAGAACTTCTGGGAAGGCCATTTGCTTATCCAGCATCACTGTGCTTATGTGCGCAAAGCCAGAACCATAAAAAATGGTTGATGAGTTTGATGTGGAGAAACTCGAGTTGCCTGCACAGAGCCTTGATTTTATCCCTATTGCATATTTTTAGAATGAATTTGGACACCAACTACAAGCCAGGTCTACTTGTCAAACATCAAAACTTAACCTCACAAATGCCCTATTGGTTGAACGGGCAAAAAGGTGATAAAGACTTTTCCTGTTTCCCTATTGTGCTACTGCATTGTAATTTTGTAATACAATCTTGTTGTCATGGTCTGGTGTCAGGCTTGGCGGCCAGTAGCTATATCAGTTGAGCAGGTATACAAGCAGTTCATCCTGGGTGATAACTTGGGTTCACCTGTGGTGCAGGGTCTAAGTACTAACTGGTGTTCACCAGAGCTCATGATGCTGGAGATGGGCTTTGCTGCGTGTTAGTACCAGGTTGCAATTCTCAGGATCGCCCCAAAAGGAGGCGAGCAAGGCGGGGTTCAATAGCAGATATATCAGGTAGGGATCAAGCAGAAGCATAGTCAAGGAACAAGCCAAAGGACAGTAATGAATGGTAACGAAGATACGGATGGCAGCAGGAGAGACAAAAGGGAGTTATTGGCTGGAGAGAGCACAATAATCTGGGAAACGGGTGGTACAGTTACATGACTTAAATCAGGAAGTTAATGGGAGGAGCAAAGGGTTCAAGGTTTAAGACAAATAAGATTCAAGGCTCATTCAAGGAATATGTCAAGGGACCTGTCCAGCATTCCAGGTGGCTCATCAAACAGCGTCATTGCCAGACACAGCAAAGGTGTGCATTGGATGCTGGGTGACACAGAATAGCAAAATGACTTAGTTGGGGCATAGGGAAAGGATAGCTGTAGCAATACAAATACATATGGAGATTGATCACTTATGGCCAGCCACTGCAATCACATTTTTTTGTAGTTACAATGCCTTTTATATCCTCAGAACTAAATCCACCAGGTAGATCTCTAGAGTATACTGTCAGCAAGTGTTCTGAGCCTTTTGTGCTGTAAATAGAGACTAATTTAATCCTCTGCTACCCGCAGCATCCAGCTCCATTATAGGCATGGAAGCAGCTCATCAGACCAACCTGTGTTTGATTGCTGCAATGGAGGACAAAGGAGAGGTTTGGGGTACCCTAGACCCAATATTTCTCCATATGGAGGACCTGTCATGGCCCATGCTATTATGTTGTTCATCCCTTGTAATAGCAATAAAATTTATAAAAACAGTTAAAGTTACAGTGTTAAAAAAAATGTGAATAAAAAAAATTAAAAAAAAAAATTAAGCACCATCGTGCTCACGTGCAAATGCAAACGTGCACATAGATCACACACATATGTTCAAAAGAAACAAAGGGATAGGCAACTCTAAGTGTAGGATTAAAAACAATTTATTGTATCATCCGATTGGCAACTCACATGGGTACAGGAATAAAAAGGCACATCTGTGTGAGAAGGGTCCCGATATCATTGGGTCAGGTATCCTCTGCTCCTGTCTCCACAAGACGCCAGGATCCCTGTGGAATACCGCTGAGAGGGAGAAACGGCCATCCTGTGCTGGAATCTGGCTTCTATTTCCACGTATACTATTTGAATATAGCAGTGCCCCAAGGTGGCACGGGGACACCTATAACATACATGTGGCGCGTCCCAAAGTGACAAAACTTGATTGAAGTTGATTGAGAAATAGAATGATGGACTTTAATAAGTCCATCATTCTGTTTCTCAATCAACTTCTATTTCCACGTGGTGGCAGCCCTTAGTATTTGGAGTGTTATTATTATATGTCTCATAGACTTCCTATGGACTTTTTATCAGTATAACGGGTTATATTAGAAACTTCAAGTGTTTGCGCTTTTTAATTGTCTATGCACACACATATGTAAACAGTGATCACACCACACATGTGAGGTATCACCGTTAACGTCAGAGAGAGAGCAATCATTTTACTGCCAGACCTCCTGTGTACTATAACTGTAATTGCTAACTTGTTCATGTTTTTAAAGCATTACCTATGGAGATTTTTAGGTAACGTAATTTGGAGCCGTTCCATGAGCAGACGCAACTTTAAAGCATGACATATTTGGTATCTGTTTACTTGGCTTAATATCATCTTTTATATTCTACCAAACAATCTGGTATTCTATTGTGCATTAAAATCCATTAGTGTGTATTATTTCCAAAAAAATTGTGTTTGAAAAACCGCTGTGCAGATATCACGTCACATTAAAATAGGCAATGTCCACCATTTTATTCTCTGGGGCCTCTGCTAAAAATATATAATATTTGGGCGGTTCTAGGTAATTTTCTAGCTTAAAAAGGATATTTTTACATATGGGGAGGAATGCCAGAATTGGCCAGAACTGGAAGTGGTTAATAGAATAAGCTGTTCTGGCAATGTAGCAGTTTACAGTGTTGAGATAAACAATTTACCACTGACAAGGGTGCTTACAATGATGAAAAAGAAAATCAATGCAGCCACTACCTATCTAATAATTGGTAAGCTGCAATATATTACATTTTTGGTTTTGGGTTTATTAATACTTTCAAACACGTACGGAGCTGAATGAGTTAGGTAAGAAACACACTCCTCCTCCTTCTCAAGTTCACACGCCCTGTATGGAATATCCAGTAGAGAGAGACAGTCCACAAATAAACAGTTGGCCTGACTTATTAGAAAGCCCTGAATGCTCTGTAAACAGTTGCATAGTTAAAAGATTAAAACTAAATTTATGTATCACGATTTGTACATAGGTCTAGCCTCCACAGGGATCTCACAGGTATGACCAGGGTTGCTAGTAAAAATCACTGGGCACACGTTGAATGAACAAGGAGCAATCTGTAAAGAGGCTTCCTGTTCATTCACAAACGGAAGCATAGTAAACACAGCTTTCCCCAGAAAGCAGGGGGAATTGTAGCGTGGACAGGGAAGGGGATTGGTGAGGCGGGGATTTACTTGAACTGATCCCACTGTGACTTCCCCTGCAGCAGGGTCCCCCTAGGCCAACCTCTGAATCAACTTGGAATTTGTATTTGCTCATGCTTCCTTTAAAGTGTAACTTTGTGTAAAATAAAATAAATAACATATACATTGTGTAGTCTATTGCTAACATTAACACAACAGTTTTTTTTATTTTCATTAAACAGCCCTGTAACGTAGTTTTAATACCTGTTGCAAGTATATCCATTGTTTTACTTTATTTAACAGGGTGGCAGAGCTGTTAAATTCTGCAGTAAAAACACACAACAGCTTTGTCACCCTGTGGACAGGTTAGTCTTATGTGGATATATAATTTTAGATGAGTAAGCAATAAACAAAATGAACACTAAACTGCAGCTAACTTTTTAAACAGTTATAGCAATATATCTATTTTTTCTTGAGGAGAAATTGTTTAAACAACATGAATAAAAGATGACTGCTGTAAGCAAACCCCATCAGCTTTGTATAGTTTTAACCTCTGTAATTGCCACTTTTGCTTGACAGCTTGGCGTGCATTAAAAGGTGGAGAAAATGAAAAAAAAAGCACTGTCAAATAAAAAAAAACAAAAAATCATACACTGGATACGATTAGTACAGGTACTAACTAGAGTTGAGCGAACACCTGGAAGTTCGGGTTCTGCTGGTCCGTCCGAACTTCGTGACAAAGTCCGGGTCCGGACGGAACCCGAACGATCGCACGGACAACGAACCCCATTGAAATCAATGGGGACCCGAACTTTTAGGCACAAAAATGGCTGTAGGAAAGTCCTGGAAAGCCCCAGAGGGCTGCAAAAGGAAGTAAAATGGGGGTAAGGGTAGGGCAAGTGCCCTACAAAAAAATGGGGACAGGGAAATAACTGTAAATATTTTTAAAAAAATAAAAACATAAAAAAAGCAAAAATGGAGGTGAATGTGGATCATCTTCAAACTGTGTCTGAAAAGTATTAATTAACGGTAGAAGCCATATAACTGTTCTAAAATCATCTTCAAACTAGGGCAAGTGCCCTACAAATAAATGGGGATAGGGAAAATAAATTAAAATCAAG
>BLSH010345484.1:721203-747242 GCA_018402905.1 Glandirana rugosa | reverse complement strand
GTTAATTGGAAGGTCGTACCCTCCTTCGGCCTCATGGACCTCCTTTGGGTGAGTCCGTGTCCCTCTTGTACGTTTGAGGTCCGTCCATCACGGTACCAACCCTAAACTTAATCGCTGGGAAAACGACGATCCGCGTTCACGATTGGTGATGTGGCTGTACGGTGGGTGATGTGGTGACACGGTGGGTGACATCGTTTGTTATGACATAAGACTGGGGACCTACATCAATCATGATCACAACTCGCTTGGGCCTGACATTGCAAGCCCAGGCATGGCTTGAAATCCCACAGGCACCGTGCCTGGGCCTGGGCCTGTAAAGTTTTTAGCAAGCCCAAGCCAGGCCCGAACCCGAACGATTTTTGAAATGTCCGGGTCCGGGTCCGTGCCACGGACACCCTAAAGTTCGGTACGGACCCGAACGTTACAGTCCGGGTTCGCTCAACACTAGTACTAACTACATCCAGGGGTCAGAATACAGTATTGTTTGCTACAGTGGGTGGCACAGTGGTGTAGTGGGTGGCATGTCGGTGTAGTGGTTAGCACTTGCGCCTAGCAGCAAAAGGGTCGCTAATTCAAATCCCAACCATGGCACTACCTGCCTGGAGTTTGCATGTTCTCCCTGTGCCTGAGTGGGTTTCCTCCAGGTACTCCGGCTTCCTCCCATGCTGGAAGGTTAATTGGATCCTGTCTAAATTGGCCCTAGTATATGTATGAATGAGAGTTAGGGACCTTAAATTGTAAGCTCCTTGAGGGTAGGGACTGATGTGAATGTACAATGTATATGTAAAGCGCTGTGCAAATTGACGGCACTATGTAAGTACCTGATATAAATAAAATAAATAGAGGGCCATTAAGCAAACCAATTCATTAGCATATGCACACTTAAATAGGGACATGGAAAACCCACTCCAGATAAAGTTTTAAGAAAAAAAAACATCTTTCGAGAAATCTATGTTCCTAATGACACTACAACTATAATTAACAGTTGCTTTATAAGTAGCCACATTAAACAATATACCATTAGTGTATACCTACTTCCCCATCCCTTTCCATACGGGACTATTAAAAGTGCTCCACGTGCATTTATGATCATACAAGTCAGATAAAAAGAGAAAAATCATCAATTATTTCACATCTCATCTTATTTTGTTCTAATAGCGTTCACAATTTCTTGCCCATAACCAGAATATATGATGTGATCTTTTCCTATGGACATTCATTGCTGCTTTTTTATCTGTTGACATTCTCAAGCTGTTTGCCTGTGCTGTGCTCACAGTTTGGGTTGATCAGAGTATTCACTGGCAGACTAAGAGGAAATACAAGCCTTTCAAGATTCATTTTTCAGTTTCAAAAACAATTTTGTTAACATTTATGCCTTCTTCTATGTTCTGTATTTTTTACATTTCATTGGCTTCCCACTTATCTAACATGATGGTGAGAAAAAGGTCTAATTTAATTCCATGCATCCAATAATTTAATAACGTGAAATAGAGTTTAAAATATAGTTTAAATATATACATATATAGCAAGGATCAAAAAAAAGTATTGATCTAATGCTCCTATCACTGATATTAGCCGACATGACATGAAATTAACTAGTGCAGTTCGTATAAAACAGATTGTGAAAGCTACAATATGCTACAGAAAAATGGCAACCAATTGCACACAGGGCGCTGACTTGCTGTGACTCAAACTAAACCAGGCAATGTAAGATAGCTTCAACTTTGCTCTCCACCCACAGGAGAGATCCCTCAGACAAGTTTCATCCCCAATGGGCTTAAAGCGGAGTTCCACCCAAACGTGGAACTTCCACTTTAAGACCTCCTCCCCAGCTCCTGATGGTGAACAGGAGCTTTTAGGGAGGAGGTGGGGGGGTGTGGATACCCGATTTTAATGGGTACTTCCATTCCTTCGGCGATTGGAAGTGGAAGGTCTCCTCCCCCCTCCCTCCTGGGAAGAACACACAGGACAGGTCCTAGAAGACTTCGGATCCAATCACAGTGTGCAGCGCCACTCACGCATGCACAGTGTGTGCCCGGCTGTGAAGCTGCTACCTATCCCAGCCGGGTGCCCGTACAAGGAATGATGGCCCCGCGGAGGGGAGGAGGAGAGATCCGAGGAGACAGGTAAGTGTCTGTTTATTAAAAGTTAGCAGCTACACTTTTTGTAGCTGCTGACTTTTAATAAACTTAGAAAATGGTGGAACTCCTCTTTAACGATTGAGGAGACTTGAGAGCAAAACAGGTCTGAGGGACCATTTTTCTGCAGTATACAGTAAGGATAATTCATTATAAGACGTTTTGCAAGAATAGAATAGTGCATGAAACTGAAAACTAGTCTTAAAAGAGAAATACAATTGATACTGAACAGTAAGTTGTGACTAAAAGCTGCAAGAACCTGATACAAATAGGCCATACCTTATTGTTGAATGAGCCTACTAGAGATCAGTGAAGCCTTATGAAGGAAAGAAGGACTCCTTGAAAAACACAGCTGATAAAAAAAATGGAGCTTGCCTGACTTCCCCTACACAGGCTTCCTTCCTTTGATGAGAAAATGGGAACAATCTCCCAGCTTCTCGGCTGCCCTCACAACCTGGCACCAAACATCCCAGGCTACACTACGGTTCTCCAGGTGCCTTACCCACTGGAAATCGGCTCAGAAGCTGCTCACCTTTTGATACTATACGCCAGTAAAGCTCTACAAACTCTCTCCCCCACTTGCTGGAGAAACTGGAAACATAGGGATATCCCTGCATATATGGTGGATTTGTGCAACAATATCGATGTTTTGGAAAGAGATCAGAAAATAGTAAGTGACAGCTGCACATCGGGAAGTTCTAGTTGCCGTTTTATTAAAAGCACCAAATCAATATCACAGAACCTCAGAAATAAATCCAAGTAGATGTGTTTCACACAAGAGGACTGAGCTAATGATTTAGCACAGTCCTCTTGTGTGAAACGCATCTACTTGGATTTATTTATGTCCTGTGATATTGATGTGGTGCTTTTAATAAAACGGCAACTGGAACTTCCGATGTGCAGCTGTCACTTTCTATTTTCTGAGTATCTGTGGAGGCGAGTCGGGGCTGGCACTCGTTAGAGGTTCCTATCAAGCACATTCATCTCACCTGGAGCAGCAGGTTCTTTCCTTTGGAAAGAGGTTTGTAGACTGCACAGATCACTCATGGGTCTGTCTTGTGATCTCACACCACAGTTGGCCTTGCTGGGGATAGGGCTGGAGGACTGGCCTTAACAATTTCATTCTATCACTACTCACATCCTCATAGCAGCTCGTCTCTCCATTGCTCAGAACTGGAAATCCGCTACTCCCTCGACTATCTCTCAGCTAATTGCAATCTTAAACCAACATTTCCATATGGAATATATGTTTGCCAAGGCTCACCTTACCATGGCTTAATTCCCTAAAACGTAGGATCCCTGGATTGCTGATACTAGCAGCTCCCCACTAACATAATATAACATCTGCTCTTATCTGCTCTATGTTAAAAGAGGGAAATGCCTTACATTCAGTGTCCAAACCCCAGCAAGGATAACTATGATCTCTTCTCTAAACAGCCTCCCTTGCTTTGCTTCCTTATACAGGCGGTCCCCCGGTTACAAACAAGATAGACTGTAGGTTTGTTCTTAAGTTGAATTTGTTAGTAAGTCGGAACAGATACATTTTTTAAGTGTAGCTTCAGCCAAAAAAACTATTTTTAAGCTGTTAGGATAGCATAGGGAAGGGGTAATGCCCCTGTAATGTTTGTTTTACTGTCTATGTTTCTGTTCAGAAGATTTCACCTCACTTCCTGTCCCAATGATAATTGGATTTTGAAAAGTTTGGGTTGTTGTGGAAACAAACCTTGGTGATAAAGCTTCAGTGGAGACACCTTTTTCCCATAATAACTCTTACAGGTGTAAATTTACCTTCCTAGGGGGAGATTTCCTCTCACTTCCTGTTGTCTACCTCCATTTGTAAGTAGGAGTCGTTTGTAAGTCGGATGTTTGTAACTAGGGGACCGCCTGTATTCTTTAAGAATATTTAATGACCGCACACTAGCCTCTGCTCTCTATCTGGACCTGCAATGCTTTTATAGAATTTGATGCAATATGTTCAAATGTCATTTACAGTGTTATACTGTCTATCTTTTAACTCTGTATGCTCTCATAATCAATGTTCCTATGCTTTGCAACCTTTTACTAATGTAGGTTTTATGTCACTTTACATAAAAATCAAGTATGAAAAAAAATGGAGCTTGGTAGTTATACTATGGTTCCATAGTCTCACAGTCTCAAAAGTCAACTTCATCCTTTTTAACTCCTATATTTACACACCATAGGATAGAAATAAACTAATAATTGTAACCAAATGTGGAAAAAAAGAAATAAACTACATGCAGGGTTGATCAGTATTTCATAGGGAATATATGCTGTATACATAAGATAAAAACAGAGACAAATATATATTGTATAATCTTAAGAAAACAAGTACAGTTATTCTTTCAACCAGCAATGGACACACTCAGCTGAATAGCAAGGCAAAAAGACAAAGGCAATCTCTGTAGATGTCACTCTATAGCATTTATTCAAAGACAGCGGCACCAAGGTAGCTTAGCCCTCCTTTAAGTGCTTGCTGTGACTTTGTGTACTGGCATCTGGGGAGCCTGCCCACTCCAGTTGTTCTCTCCCTACATAAGGTTAGTGTGTATTTTGCCCCGTGTGGGATTAGATGTATTTTGTCTTGAACCAGGTGGAGGATGACAGCGGTATTTGGTATATATCCTTAGATACCTGCTAGATAATGTACCTCCTATAGCCGCCATTGACACAAAACGGTTCCACCATTCTGATTATCAAGACTCTAACCCTTACAACCCTTCCTAGGCTGCCATGGGGACAGGCAAGGCAAATAACCCCCCCATTTTTTTTTTCTTTTTTCTTTCTTCTTTTCTCTCCCACCTCCGCATTACCCCCCGATCTCCCTCCTCCCATCCCTTCCTTTCGGGTTATCCCCCCACCTCCCCCTCTCACCCCACCTTCCCTTACACAATGAGATATGCCGATTTACCTTCAATCTGGGACACTAAACATAAAGTCACCCTAAAGTACGCTTTTCCCGCTGAGGGAAAAGAGATCGAAGACATTACAGGTTCATTCCACTCCTACATCTTAACACCCCAATCAAACATCTAGCAAGAGATTAACTCTAACTTCTTTAATGTACATGAATCTAAATTTGATCTACTCGGACGGCTCGCGTTCTGAGGATGTGAGTTCAGGCGACTGTGAGACGTTCAGGTAATAAGTGATATATTTGTTATTTTGTTAGTCGACCATAAGTATACCACTTCTCTCTCCTAAAATCTTGTTTGATCCTATTTGCCTACCGTATCATTATCTTCAGTTAGTGTTGGATCCTAAGGTATAAGGTCCCGATGCAAGATGTTACCTACTGGCGACATTTCATTACTCTGTACCACCTTTGTAACCCGTTATTTCTAACAAAACTCTTATTGGACAAAAAAAAGAAAATAGGTGCCTCACCTCTGCGATTGTGCCATTGGAAATGCTGTCTGACCTGACCCTTAAATGTCAGTGGGCATTATATGTCATATGGAAAAAAAGGCAATTCAACCTTAACGTCTCCATACAAAACCAAAATGTTAGTTTTTGATGAGCTTTTAGTATAATTATGTAAACTGGCACCTACCTTTTTGTTGTCCCAGAAATTTTTGGTTCTTCTTCTGTAGGTCTATTATTTTCACTTGATTCTTCCACATGGGAAAGTACCACTGCTGAGCATGACACTATAGACTGGTAGGAATCTTCTCGACATACTGCAGTGATAAAGAATGATGTTAAAATATTAGTGTCTTTTTGAGTTTATATGATTTAGCACATAGATAATATATCTCACATTGTGCATTATCAAGAGCTTAGAGGTCATTGCAGACTTAAGCATCTTTATAAGAGGGGAATGATGGAATATTCATCACAGAACATTAGAATAATCATAAATAATATACAAAACATAGCATAATATGCCTCATAATGAATCATAATTCATGTGTGCCCATAAATGAATCTGACTTACTGTTTTCACTATTCGCAATGTCAAAATTTATTGTGATTACTGACATAATTATTCTTTAATTAAAACTTTTGACATGACTAATCACCAATTATGCTACAATAATATGCATGGAAGTATCATATTACTAATGGTATTTTATGGACTGATGGAACATAACAATATATCATAGTAGACAAACACATTCGTCCTCTATTGAGTGTGTATAGATTTTTTAATACTGCTCAACTTTCAGAATGTATTAATAGCTATTTGCACAGTAAAATGAATAGAAGTGTACTTTCTGCAAGCTTTTAATATAGGGGCATGGTGTTTGATAAAGCAGTCTGATTCCTCAGCCTCTATTGCCATTGACTAGTAAAGGTATTGAATCAATTGACTCACGTGGGGCAACACAAGCAGTTTTTTTCTCAATGATAATTGAGGCCAGCTCTTTAAATCAGGTGAGAGTTGGAAAATGACGAGTCAATATATTAGCACTCATTGTTTGCATATGCTTTGGAATTTACTTACAAACCAGATTTACCTTATCAAATATTAGCTGCTGAATTGTTATATATTATTGGTTGCATTTGTGAATAAACAGACCTGATTTTTCATTTTGCACAGTAATTAAATAAGCAAACAAACTGAATAAATCATACATAATCATGGGATTGAGCAGATTCCTGAATTTCGTGATACACAAAAATGCCAGTTGTTATCCTTAAAGTGATTGTAAATGATCACCTTGTAAAGCAACCCATTCAGTTTAAAATAGAAATGAAAGGCAAAATATGTGTATATAGATATAAAAAAAAGCATTATAAATACCTTATTTCCCTTTTTTTATATAAATTATCATATGTCCTCTGTTCTCAGCTGCATAAGAGCTGGGGGAGGAGAATCAGCAGCACACTGAGCTTCCCAGTGAATGGCTGTGCAGAGGGGGCATGTCAGGAAAAAGTCTGATTATTGGAGAAGAGCAGCCTGAGTTCCCAGCTAGAGAACTGACCAGGGTGTGCTCTCCTGCTTAGTGTGGTCAGTTTTTAATAAGAAAGGGGAAAAGGGGACTAGCAGGAACACCAGGGATTTCACATATAGGAAGCAATAGAAAGAGAACAGGATACTTTCTAATATAAGTACATGGTACAGCAGGCACATTTCAGGAATATGAAGTGTTGGGATAACAAATGCTTTAACTATGCATAGACAAGAACAGATATCAATACAATTAGAATATTGCATTGAAAAAAGAATATATATTGATTTAACTCAGCAATACAAATATGATATACAAAATATTATGCAACTGCAGACATATAGGGTACAGCGCACTGTTTAACCACTTCTTGCCCAGCCTATTGACCAATGACGGCCGGGCAGTGGCTTCGTTATCCTGACTGGGCGCCTATTGACATCCTCAGGATAACCCGCGATCGCACGTCCTTGGGGGCGCACATCACGGCGATCGGTGGTGCCATGGGACAGTCTGACCCACCGCATTACAGATGGAGGTAAAAAGCTTCCATCTGAAGTTTTTTACCATGTGATCAGCCGTGACCAATCATGGCTGTTTACAGTGTAAACAGGAAGAGCCATTTATCGGCTTTTCCTCTACTCAGATCTGCAAACCTGAGTAGTGGAGAGCCGATCGGCTGCTCTCCTGACAGGGGGTTCTACACTGAATGTTTATCAGTGCAGCCCACCCAGGATCGCCACACTGGACCACCAGGGACCCTCCCAGGACCACCAGGGAGCCCATCCCCAGGGACACCATGAGAAGGCTGCCCAGGACGACCAGGGAGACAATCTGGAGGCCACCCAGGGACCACCAGGGAGCCCACACTAGACCACCAGGTAAGAGTTATACAGTGCACTGTAGGGATGGCACTGTGCCCATATGTGATGCCTGTCAGTGCCATCCCTAACAGTGCTGTATACAGTGTCAAGTACCAGTGCCATGTACAAGTGCCCACCAGTGCCACCTATCAGTGCCCACCAAGGCCACCTATCAGTACCACCCATCTGTGCCACATATCAGTGCCCATCTGTGCCACATATCAGTGCCCATCAGTGCCACCTATCAGTGCCCATCACTGCCCAGTGCCACTTATCAGTGCCCATCAGTGCCGCCTATGAGTGCCCACCAGTGCAGAATATCTGTGCCACCTATCAGTGCCCATCAGTGCTGCTTATCAGTACCGCCTATCAGTGCCCATCAGTGCTTCATATATGTGCCTCATCATCAGTGCCACCTTATCAGTTCCACCTCATCAGTGTCAATCTGTACTATCTGTGTAGCCTCATCAGTGCCCATCAGTGTAGCCACATTAGTGCCCATCAGTGAAGGAGAAAATGTACTTATATACAAAATTTTGTGACAGAAACAAAGAAAAATGTTTTTTGTTTTTTTTTAATTTCGGTCTTTTTTTATTTGTAGCGTAAAAAATAAAAACCGCAGGGGTGATCAAATACCACCAAAAGAAATCTCTATTTGTTGGAACAAAATTATAAAAATTTTGTTTGGGTACACCGTCGCATGATTGTGCAATTGTCATTCAAAATGCAACATCGCTGAAAGCTGAAAATTGGTCTGGGTGGGAAGTGCCTGGTATTAAAGTGGTTAAAGTGATTGTAAAGTCTCATGTTTTTTTTAGCTAAAAATAACAAACATGTTATACTTACCTGCTTTGTACAGTGTATTTGCACAGAGCCTCCTCTTTTCGGGTCCCTCTTCGGTGCTCCTGGCGCCACCCTCTTGTTGAGTGCCCCCACAGTGAGCAACTTGCTATAGGGGCACCTGAGCTGAGCCACAGCTCCCCGTGTCCATTCAGACATGGAGCCGTGACCCCGCCCTGACACCTTTCTCTCCTCATTGGCTGACTGGATCTAGATGGGGTTCAGGTAAGTATTTTTTTTTTTTACAATAATGATTTTTATTAAAGTATATTATATATAATATATGTATCATACAACAATCAATTTTACGTTTATATCAAACATCACTTTTGGTACTTATACCGCTTATTATATGAACTATGTCAGTAATTATCAAGATTAGCCAGCGTAACACTTGCATCTACAACAGTATATCATATTTGAGGCGAATCTAGGAACCTACCAAAAACTTAAAAAGGTAAATTCCAAATGATTATTCACCTTCCCTCGTCTAAGGGGGAACTTTGCAGGACCAATGCGGTCTACACAGTAAACTCAAGACCGGAGCCGAGTCTTCCAGGGCCCAACACCCCGGTCCCTTGTGGGAGATGAATCAATGTAACCTTTTCATTTTAATAAAAGAACAGGAAAATCAAGAAGAAAAGAGAGAAAGAGAAGGAAAAGAGCTGAAAAAAGATTAAAGAAAGGATTGGAAGAGTTGAGGCTCAGCACCGAATATGTATTTATAAAGTAAAGAGTCAATGGTATCTCGCTCTAAGTTAGGTCATTGTTGTCTGATAATCATCTGAGAACCTAAATGCTACCCATGTTCGCCAGAGTTTATTAAATCTCTCAATAGAGCCGTTAGCAATGGCTCTAGTTTCTTCCAAATAATGAATTTCTTTTACACTATGGAGCCATTCTTTAATGGAGGGGACTTGTGTTGAATTCCAGTATCTGGGGATTAATACCTTGGCTGCTGTGAGTAAGAATCTTACTAGGGATTTTTTATATCTTTTCATAGGCCCATTGGAGATGTGCAGCAGACAGCACTCTGGGGTGAGTTGGATTGAGGTTTCAGTAATTTTTTTGATTATGTCACATACCTTAAGCCAAAAGGGCTTTATCAGAATACACTCCCACCATATGTGGCATAATGTACCTGTCTCTGCACCGCATCTCCAGCAGGAATCTGGCACCGAAGGGAACCAACCATGGAGTCTGAATGGCGTACAATACCAGTTCGATAGAAGCTTATAAGAGGCTCCTTGGTGTCTTGAGCTAATTGAACATTTGTGAGTGAATACACCCGCCTGGAGCCATTGTTCTTTGCTAAATGTCGTATGGAGGGCCCTTTCCCATAGTTTTTTATGTTTATTCACTTCTACCTCTTTTAGATCAACGTTTTGTAGCCAACTATATAAAAGAGATGTGGGTCCCTCAGTTGCCAAGCCCTTCAAGCAAATCTCTTCCAATTGCGTCAGAGATCTGGAGAACTTGTGACGTCACCCAGCTTCCGTGAGAAAGCTAGCCAATTGGCAGTATTCCCAGTGCGTAAAAGTATAAAGCGTCCTATCAGCATTCATTTCTGTCAACGATTTAAGCTTGCCATTTTTAAAGCAATGCATTGCTAATAGCGGCTTATTTTCCATCCTTCCCCATTATCGCCTAGCCCACAGCCCTGGAAGGAATCCAGGGTTCAGACTCAGCGGAGTTAGAGGACCTTGGCTGGATGTCAGATCTGTTTTCTTGGCAATATTTTGAATAGTCGCTAGCGTGGCTCCAATCACAGGGTGATCCTTCAACTTCTTGGGGCAGGCCTCCCAGCAGATCCAGGGCAGATATTTCAC
The DNA here is from genome assembly GCA_018402905.1 of Glandirana rugosa. Taxonomy (NCBI): domain Eukaryota; kingdom Metazoa; phylum Chordata; class Amphibia; order Anura; family Ranidae; genus Glandirana; species Glandirana rugosa. The sequence goes on along the minus strand of BLSH010345484.1, from coordinate 736,662 downwards.
TGGCATGGGGTCTATAGAGTTTTCTAAACGTACCCAATCCTTGTAGTCGGCGGGGCAGTGCCAATCCACAACTCGCGTTAATTGTGTGGCCAGGTAATAGTTCCCAAAATTTGTGAATCCGATACTTCCCAAATGTTTAGCTTTGGTGAGTGCGTGCAAGTTAATCCTAGGCTTCCGCATTGCCCACCAGAACCTCCTAAGGGCTGCATTCAGAGTTTTAAAAAAACTATTTGGTAGAGCAATTGGTAACGTATGAAAGATGTATAAGATCCTTGGCAGCATAGTCATTTTGATGATGGCTGCCCTACCAAACCAGGAGAAGTTCTCCCCCCCATAGCTTAAGGTCTATGCTGATTTGTTGAAGCAGAGGCTTATAGTTATAAGCATAGATGGAGTCGAAGTTTGGGGTTAGTTTGATTCCTAAATAAGTTATGGCCTTTTCCTCCCATTTAAACTCACAGTTTTCTTGGGTGATCTTAAGGGTGTCTGGGGATAGTGATACATTTAAGGCTCCTGACTTATTATAATTAACTTTAAAATTTGACAGATATCCAAACTGAGAGAAGATTTTGAGTATGTTTGGCAGGGTAATATGGAGTTATGTAATAAAGAAAAGAAGATTGTCAGCGTACGCTGCGATCTTATATGTCTTTCCCCCAATGGAGAAGCCATGTATCGAGGGTGTTTTGTTTATCTTTCGAATCAGTGGTTCCAACGTAAGGATAAATAGTAGCGGTGACAGGGGACACCCCTGTCATGTGCCATTATGAATCTCCACCGAATCCGAAAGTAACCCATTCACTTTTATATTCGCCGTTGGATTATTGTATAAGACCGAGATCCAACCCATCACCCTAGATCGTAACCCTATATGTTTGCAGGTTGCCTGCAAAAAATCCCAGGAGCCACGGTCGAAGGCCTTCTCCGCATCGGTCGAAAGCACCATTCCCTCAAAGTCCTCCGACCGTGCCCCATGGATGAGATCTAGCGCCTTAATAATGTCATCTCTGGCCTCTCTCCCTGGCATAAACTCAGGTAAGTATTATGGGGGCTGAAAGGGGGCTGCTGCACACAGCAGGCTTTTTATCTTAATGCATTGTATTCCCCTTGACAGGAGAACCATGAGGACGTGGTCAGTACTTTGAGCCAACCAGGCTCCGTTGTGTGGACATGTGTGGCTATGGAACAAACTGAAAGAAAGAGAGTGAGATGATCTCATCAGTCTGCTGCTAGTCCTTCAACACTGCAAGCTATGCTTAACTGTGAGAGAAACTAATTTCACTACTTTGGCATTGGTCATGAGATTCTGATTTATTAATAAAGGACTTTTTTCTGCTAATATTATTGAAAGAGGTTATAATAAAGGCAAGACATTGTTTACCTTAATGCATTCCCAGCATTATGGTAAACAAATGTCCTAGTATTTGTATTCCTCCCTCCCCCCCAAATACGCACTTGAGTATGATCACTTGATATAGTCATGTACCCATCTGTAGCAGATTTCTGCTCTCCTCTAGCAATCTTGCTATGGTGTTGCACGCAGGAGAGGTGAAGCAGGGATACCAGAAAAAGGAGGTTTGGGGCCACTCTTTGCAAAGAGCAGCTAAGTATAACATGTTTGTTATTTAAAAAATATACTTTAGCCTTTACAATTGTTTAAAGCCGTCTAGTTTAAGAAGTCAGATACACCTGTGAAGGATATCATAAGCTTCTCTTACTGACCTCAAATGCAAGCTGACTACATCTGAAAGCATGTTGCATTTTGACCATCCATAAAAGGCCTTAAAGTATTTTTTAAATTAAAATTAATATTTAACTAATTAAAATAATAAACATGGTATACTTACCTAAGGTATTGCACAGAGCAGCCCCCTTCCTACACTTCTTGGGCAATCCCCCCCCCGCCTCCTGCCAGCGCTGTAGGCTTCTCTTCTTCTGCATATTCCACCATAGCAAGACGCTTGCCATGGGACACATGTGCATTCACGCACCCAAGCCTGTCTGTTTGCGTCTATAGACACACCCAGCGTGGCTTGGCCCTGCCTCCCACTCCCTCCTCACAGGATTTGACTGACAGAACCAGGAGCCAATGGCTCCCACTGCTCTCAGCAAAGCCTGTGAGAGCAGGGAGGGAAGACCTGCAGGCGAGCACAGTGCTTGATTGATAGAGGAGTAAGGTAAGGGTTAAGCTGGCCATAGATGGTGTGATTTTCTTTCCTGCAGCCACGGGCTGCAGGAAAGAAAATCGTCCAATTCCCCCATCAACACATTCAGTGTTGATGAGGGAATCTCTCCCACAGAGCTATTGTATTCTCCCAGTGGGGGAGCACAAGGAGCTGTCTCTGCCGGGAGAAAACACAGTAATTAGTGCTAGCGGTTATATTGGCTATAGAGTTTAGAACCACTTTATACTGGTGACACTGAGTTGATTTACTAAAGGATTAAAGAATAATCACTTTGAAAAGTAAATACTAACTCAAAGTGATTGTAAAGTCTCATTTTTTTTAAACAACAAACATACTTAAATGCACTGTGCAGTGGATTTGCACAGAGCAGCCTGGATCCTCCTATTCTCGGGTCCCTCTTTGCTGCTCCTGGCCCCTCCCTCCTATGGAATGCCCCCTCAGTCAGCAGTTTTCTATGGGGGCACGCAAACCGAGTCAAAGCTCTGTGTATCCATTCAGACATGGAGCCCCGACCCGTCCCCCACCCCTCTCTCCCCTAATTTGCTGACTGGCTTTGATTGACAGCCGCGGGAGCCAATGGCACTGCTGCTGTGTCTCAGCCAGTCAGGAGGAGAGTCCCGGACGGCGTATACATTTGTGGACATCGCTGGAGAGAGATGGGGCTCAGGTAAGTAATTAGGGGGGGTGCTGGGGGGCTGCTACACACAGAAGGTTTTTTTTATTTTAATGCATAGCATGCAGAATCCACAATCAATACCTGAAGCCATGATACCAGTCTTATCTGCTCTATTGACCTTAAAGTAGTTTTTTATGTTTTCACAAAGTGTCTAGCACAGGGACAGGGGTAAGTTTGGGATTTTGTTTCTGTATCACAGTTTTACTTTAACGTTTAATTTCAGCCATTATGCCAGTTAGTTGTTACTTCATTCAGCCTTAATACCATATATACGCATTCATCTTGATTATAAATTAAAATTTTGGGTCATACTTTAGTTAATCCTGTATGCAGATTGGAAGGATAATCAATGCGTACAACATGAATACAATCAAGTATATTAAATAAATATTACGTCAATAAGCTGTAGCAGTAAAGAAAGTTAGTGAACCATTTTAGAGCTACATCAATACTGCATGTTCTGTTTATGTATGCCCAAATTAAATTTGTGTAATTTTCCTCTATGTATAATTAATTGTATATGCAATTTCCCTCCTACAGACATTAAAGGGAAATAAATCAAATCCACAAGGGAGGCGTTCAGCTATAATCTCATGATGTTATGTTTGTTGTGAAATAACACTAAAGGAACCTACTTTGAACATGCAATTATGCAATGTATTCATATTCCACTATGGTAAGCAATATAACAAAAAAAGGAATATTCATTATAAATCTGTTAAAGCATTTGCATCATATAGAAAGCAAATAATTATTTAAATGTATTTCTAAAATATGTGCTTCATTAAAAAGGAGCAATGCTAAAATATCATCAACCACAGAATAATATTCCCGCAATAGATAGCTCAACACAAACCTCAAAAGCAATAACCACAGCAACACAGTGACCACAGAAAAAAATGCCAAACATTTACATGAACACAAATCCATTCATTGTGCTTTTTAATCCTTTGTTTATTAAGTATCACTACTTCGAAAGATACATACAGTAATTAACACAACATGTACATGGAAATGTATTGGGATGGATGGATTGTATGTAAGCACAAGTGGGTGGTAAACTTGGTACAGAACAACATTGGGTCTGGTGTATGTAAGCACCAGCAAATGGTTATGGTGGCATAAAACAGCACCCACAATATTAGGGCAGATAGCATCTATTTCATTTCAGATGTGGAGTGCAGAAATGACAATTGAAAGCTGATTTTTCTTATTTCAAACTTTTAATTCAGCCCCAAAGACATATCTATGTGAAACATTTTCAACCATTATCATTTAACTGTAAGTGGTAATAAACCCAAAAGCAACCATGTATTACTGCGTATTGCAGTTTACCAATTCTTAGATATGATGATTACAAAGAAAGTGAGAGCAGTGTGTTTACACCCTCTCTCTCCCTCTCACGGAGTTGGCTGGATTACAAGAACAATGACAACACTACCTCCCATGAGCTCATATAAAAGAGGAAGGAGGAAGTATGAAAGTGGGTGAAAATAAAAAAGAGGTGGAACAGTAATAAGGGACATGTGGTCCAGAGAGGTTAAAACGCACTATACTCTGTGCTACAGTAAGGCATTGCATGATGAGATATGCAGTTCCTCTGCAGGCTTTGTTATTTCCCTGGATTATCTCATGATGCTACAGGAAGCAAGAGGTTTAGTACATTGGGATGAGTTGGGCAGAAAGGACATTAAGATGGTCTTCTATTGATTATGAAAAGTGAAAGTGTGCTTCCTACTGAGGAAAAAAGCAAAGTTCTTAAATGCTATTTTTAAAGCTTTAATGTTGTGCTTTTTTTAATGGTTATTATTGTTTTGACTTGTTTAACTGTTTGGTATCCATCTCAGAAGCAAAACCTAATGTGCTATGTATTCACCTGTTTATCATTGCATATCTCTATACCCTTTAACTACACCAGTAAAATATCACAAACTAGAAAATGTGAAATCTACTTTCTGCACCTCTCAGGCATTCTAAATGGCCAGCACCATCACATGGATGGCGCTGTCCAATCAGAATCCATATAGCCCATCCTGTTAGTGCTGCAAGGAGAGGAGAGAAAGTTAAAAATGTCAAATCCTTGGACCGGTGAATCAGTGTTCCAGTACCCGATAGAGCAGGATTGCCAGGCTACAGTACGACGGGATTGGGGAGGAATGGGGAGGGGGTCCAGTGTAAGGTCACCTTACAGAAGGTGAAATGACACATTAAGCCACATTAAGACACATAAAATACCCTACCTCTACATCTTCAAAAACTTTGCCTTTATCTCCCTTTATACCACCCACAAACAAAAAAAATAATAATTCTTAGACAAGAAACATGTTTAAAGGCTAAAGGCTTTCATCACATGCGAAAACTATGGTCCAGTGTAAGGTCACCTAACAGATTTTCTGTAAAGGTGAAATGACACATTAAGCTATATCTAACCTGTAGACACACAAAATACCCTACCTCAACATCTTCAAAACGTTGCCTTTATCTCCCTGTATACCACCCTATGCATATCATTTTTTTAAAAGTTCAGAGGCTTAGTTCTACAATCAAAAAAAATTAATAATTCTTAGACAAGAAACATGTTTAAAGGCTAAAGACTTTCATCACATGTGAAAACTATGGGCAGGGGAAGTACTGAGCTCCCCCTCTGATGGTAGACGTGCAGGGTTGATCATTCTTCAATATAAATGTCTGAGCATGATCAGTTAGGTCGTAAACTCAATGCTTGTACTGAACTTTTTAAATGAGGAGTTAACAATCACCAACACCTATGTCCAAAATTCCCCCAACTCTGATTTCTTGAGAACCACAATCGACTGGGTTACGCTCAACTTCTCCTTTCTATATATAATTGGACAGCTTTAATGCTACTATGCAGGAACAGTAAGACCAACGCTCCCATAAATCACCAACAAGATGGAATCAAATGAGACAGCCGATACCCAGCACTTTATCAGCTGAAATGGTGACTGCTCTTAACTTGCATGACACATGGAGAGTATTGCATCCTCAAGACAGAGACTACACTCATTTCTCATAAGTACATAATTCGCTAGCCAATGCACCCAATGAACCCCAACAGGGATTCTCGCAATTAGCTGTGGGAGGCAACCCCGTTGAAAGCCATTGGAAGCTACCAGCTCCCACAGCTAATCACGGATGCTCACATGCAATCTCTCATGCAGTGCTCAGATGTGGGGGATCAGCCCTGGAAGCAGGCAATAAGTGTGTCACTTGTCTTCTATATCCTCTTCAAACAATACCCATCCAACTAAAACATAAAGATTTTAACCTGTTAAACAAACTTATGTCCAGTTTTATATAGCGAGGCAAACATCCCCATAATTTGTTAAAATAACTGCATCTCTCATTAAGCGAGGTGGTCTGGGTCCAAGTCTCCAAACATTAAAGTACAGTTCGGAAAGTTTGCAAAGTTATGCTCTAGTCTGGTGGACACTCTGAGACAGAGATAGCTGGGATTCTACAAAGTGCAGTCAGAATAGACTCTCTCGCTGGCCCTGTAAAAAAATCTCAATTTTTTTGGAAGCAAGTAAGAATTTTTATTGACTGTACAAAACAAATATCACTGCCTAATGACCCTCTTCTCCTCCTCTTTGGCTTTGAGGAACACTCGAAAACTACTGAGGTGCAAAGAGGTTAAAAAGCACTTTTTAACACATATTCCAAAAGGAAAAAATAGATGGTTAACCTAATTTGTCCTGGAGAGACTCTATTGAGAAAATGTTCACTAGGACAAGGTAACTTAAATATATGTAATCTAAATAAAGTGCAGCACTAGTGTCAGAATAGTAGTCAAAAAATCTGAAGTCAAATTAATGTGCATCGTGCAAAATAAACAGTAATAGGATTCATCACAAAAGTCCATGAAAAGAAGTCCATATGTGCAGAGATAAAATAATCCAAATAAAGTTAATCTCAGTGGAGAAACCCATATATATATATATATATATATATAAAAGAGTGTCTTCCAAACAATATAAACTTCCACCACCATACGTGCTTTTCAACCACCAAAGATAGTAATGGGTACTCTTACCGAAAAGAGGAAGTAAATAGGCACGTGTATAAATTCATCATCAACATCTCGGATAATTATACCTGGACCCAGACATTCCTCATCAGCTTCAACTGGGGTCTTTCTTAGACAAAACGCATCGGTTGACGGAGAGCCAAATCCCTATTATTGTGCCTACTACTTATCATCAGGAATTCCTTGTTTATATGCCTATTTGAAGCACCTTTAATGTAAGTGCATTTCTATACAAATACATTTTAAGCATTACAATATTACACTATGTGGAGGCTCTTTTCCTTTCTATCAGGACGGATTACTGTACATCTCAAGACATTGGAAAAAGGAAGAAGTGCTCTATGGTTGTGGTGTAATTGTCCGTGATGCTGATGATGAATTTATACACGTGCCTATTTACTTCTTGTTTTTGGTAAGAGTACTCATTACTATCTTTGGTGGTGGAAAAGTATGCGTGGTGGTGGAAGTTTATATCGTTTAGAAGACACTCTTATATATATATATGGGTTTCTCCACTGAGATGCACTTCATTTGGATTATTTTATCTCTGCACATACGGACTTCTTTTTATGGACTTTTGTGATGAATCCAAATACTGTTTATTTTGCACGATGCACTTTAATTTGACTTCTGATTTTACTATTTTGACACTAGCGCGGCACTTTATTTAGATTCTTGATTACACAATTGGTTGGTTGTTTGTGCTGGCAGCCACATTTTGCAATATATTTTGAGAAGCACAGTATATTTTTCTAGTTTTTCAACTTAAATATATGAATCCTTACAGAACCCTTATACAAAATGGTTCACAAAACAAAAATTGCTATATAACCCAGGGAATCAAAACCCTGATCTTTAGCTCTCCCTGCTGTAAGAGACTCAATATCTGCACCCAATAAGCTACTTTTTATATGCAATCTTAGACACCTTCATGATCCCAAAAATCAGTTGGATCAGTTTCTTGGATCAGAATATTTATTTTTATGCCCCCCCAGTAGTTTGGACCATTGCTACCTTATTTGGCAAAACATTTTACAGCTTCACCAAACCTAATGTAAAGAACCTCTTTAGAAACTAATAGAAAAATTGGTTTTCTTTCAAGTATAAATTATGTCAATTGCCCCCTATGCAGTCATTGTAACACCATGTGCTAGCTCAATCTGTAAACCAGCAAAGTTAATAAACAGGAGGCTTAGCGCTTGTTTGGATTCAGTTCACACTGATTTAAACTCACAGTTACAAAGAAAGCAAGCATTGCAGTTCTATAAAAAGTCAGTCCATCAAAAATGAGAATGTTTGATTCAGTCTCAAGTGAATATGGTAAATAATACGTTTTTTGCCCAAGGTGAGTACCAGTGACTGCTGTTCAGGATACAGGGTCTCCTACTGAGCAAAACAGTGACCAACCATACTATCATGTGATTTGTTGAGCAAAGAAGACATTGAAATTAACATCTTGAAAATTGTTGTGGCCCACAAGAAGAACAGACGTTTGATAGGGTTTTTCAGTGTCACATACAACACCATCTCCTCTGCTCCTCTTACTCTTTCTGTTGGGGTACCTCAAGGCTCTGTCCTTTGGCCCCTCCTATTCCCTCTCTATACATCTTCCCTGGCCCAGCTGATAACGTCCCATGGCTTCCAATACCACTTCTACGCTGACGTCACCCAGATCTATCGCTCCACTCCTCAACTCACCCCTCAATCATCTTGCATATCACAAATGTACTGAGCGACATATCAGTATAGATGGACACCTCTTCCTCAAGCTCAATATTTCTAAAACTGAGCTTGTAATATTTTCTCCTCCACAATCCCCCCCATGAATTAACTGTTAAGATCAATGGCACAACCATTGGTACCTCCACACATGCCAGGGTGCTGGGTATAATCCTAGACTCTGACCTCTCCTTTGGCCCCCACATCCAATCACTGGCTAAATCTTGCCACCTTAACCTCTGCAACATTTCCAGAATTTGCCCCTTTCTGACTAACGACACCACAAAACAACGTATTCACTCCGGTTATTTCCTGCCTTGACCTGCAACTCCCTCATCACTGGCCTACCTTTACACAGAATATCCCAGCTTCAGTCTATTATAAATGCTGCTGCTAGACTAATATACCTTACTAACCGATCTGTGACTGCTGCCTCTCTCTGCCAATCTCTACACTGGTTCCCCTTTGCCCATTGTATAAAATTCAAAATATTGACCACAACGTACAAAGCCATCCTCAACATCGCCCCCAGCTACATCACCAATCTCATCTGCAGATATCACCCAAATCATCCTCTCTACTCCTCCCAGGACATCTTTCTCTCTAGCTCCCTTGTTACCTCCTCCCATGTTTGCCTCCATGACTTCTTCAGAACCTCTCCCATCTTTTGGAACTCCCTGCCTCAGTATGTCTAGTCAGCTCCTAACCTGTCTGTCTTTAGCTGATCCTTGAAAACTCATGTATTCAGGGAAGTCTACTCCACCACTACTTAAGAATTGTACTTCAGTCACCTCCATTAGATCATCCCCTGCAGCTATTAACTTTTCTACCATCTTTCCCTGCCTTTAGATTTTAAGCTTCATGAGCAGGGCTCTCCTATGCCTTCTGTATTGAACTGTATTGTAATGTAACTGTCCCCCTTTATATTGTAAAGTACTGCTTAAACTGTAGGCGCTATATACATTCTATATAATAATAATAATAGGTCCAATATGCACTGAAAGAAATACTCCCTAGTCAGCAGGCTTTGTAAAGGACTATCCACTACTGTACACAATATTCATAGAATAATTGCTAGATTATTAAAGGGAAGGGATGCTGTATATTGAATAGAGTTTACATCTTAACAGTTTGTTTAATTCATGTTGCATTCATGTTTTGTTCAATAAATGTTCTGGAAGCAGTCTTCCTCTACTGCTCATGGTCATTATATTAGTATAAAACAGAATCAATATATCATACTGTGTTAGGAAGTGAGATGGAATACAATTCACTACAATCAGAATTTTTAGCTTTGGTTTAATTACAATAGGTTCTCAAACAAGGTTTCTCTAGAGGTAGACGGGAGTTCTTTGAGGAATGGCAGATTGACCTGTAAAGTTCCCTGGTTATTGAAAGTGGCCAGAGACTGTGGCTTAACACCAATGATCTTTCAAAGTGAAACTAAAGTCTGCAAACCTTATCTCTGCTTCGACAGTCTAACACCTGCGAGTTCCCACGCAGCATCCTCTCTCCGACTTCTTCCATTGCATGTCTCTTCTGCAGGTGCCGATCAATGCAAGAAGCACACCAGTGTCAGCTCTTTTAAATACTTTTATTGGACAACAAGCAGCGTGGCTACATAAAAGATGTCCCCACCCAGGGAAACGCTCCTTCTTAATGCATTTCACCACAATAATCTGCCTGATCACAGTTTTTTCATTTTAAACTTTAGTTCCTCTTTAAGCTGTTTGCAATGATGGCATTGTTTACACTGATCACCAATGTAATGGGCATTCTTCCTCTCGCTGGACATAGATATAAGGGGGAACCTCTATTAGTGACCATACTGTAAGGGTGGCTTTCACCCACTGACCATCAAAGTAAGGGGAAACTTCACCCACTAACCGCCAAGGTACAAGGACCCTTCACTGAACACCAATGCAAGGAGGCATTTCTCTACTGACTGTCAATGTAAAGGAGGCTGTCTTTCTTTTAGACAAAATTATTATTTTTCCTTTTAATCATGCAATTATTACTGAATATTATTTTATCATATAGAGCAGAGGGTGGATAAAATAATTCACTTTGGGCGTCATATATTCTAGAAAGCTATATTCTTTTTTTTTTCTTATTTTAATTATTATTACTGATAACCTTACTGATCATGCTAATGTGCAGTAAGCTGCAGGTACAAATTTTAGCAGGGGTCCCCTCAGGCCTTATTTCAAGGGTTCCTCTGGGGTAGAAAAGTTAAGAAAGGCTGGACTTCATGATCAATCATGTAGTATGTAAAATCAGGAGTAAACAGATGGAATACACAACTGAATAAACATTCAGAGGACCTTGTGCACTGTATGAGCTTTATGTATTTTTAGATAGATGGGCCACAATATGTACATTTTATATCCCTGCAGTAAGGCAGCTATAAGTGTATAAATGTGTATCCTGCTGTTTTGTGCTTAGCAGTAATATTAGGTCTCTTTAATAAAAACAATATTTGCTACAGGGCTCACGTTGCTGATTAAGATGCATTAACATAAAAGTTGCTATTACATGAGAGCATTTATGCCAGGAACTATACTCTCAATGAAGTATTGCTTGCAATTGCTAAAGTTTTTGGAGGTAATATAAATAGAAAGTATAGTTTTAATGTATTTGGAATCAGTGAAGCGGGAAAAACGAACAACCTAGACAACAATAACATTAACCAGTGAACATTAACCAGTGAACTTATCCATTTGCAGTTGTGCTCATAAGTTCACATACCCTGGAAGAATTTATGATTTCTTGGCCATTTTTCATAGAATATGAACGAGAATACAAAAACATTTCTTTCACTCATGGTTAGTGTTTGGCTGAAGCCATTTATTATCAATCAACTGTGTTTACTCTTTTAAATTATAATGACAACAGAAACTACCCAAAAGTTTACATACCCCAGTTCTTAATACCGTGTATTGCCCCTTTAAAGCGGTTGTCTACCCATTTAAAAAAAATTAAATAAATAAAAACCTGCAAGACAATAGCATAATTAGCTAGTATGCACCGCATACTAGCCCATTATGAAATTCTCACCTTGAAACGAAGATCCGACTGTGTTGCTCGGTCCCCTCTGAGGGAGCCGACATCTTCCCTCGGATCTTGCATCCGGTTACGCGGCTCCAGCGCTGTGACTGGCCGGAGCAGCGAGACGTCACTCCTGCACATGCGTGCGGGACCCTTCTTTCCGGCAGGGTCCGGCCCTATTGCCGGACCTTTGCTGGGACATACACGGCGCATGCGCCAGGACATAAACGGCGCATGCGCCATAATGCCACAGCTGTTTAGAGGGGGAATATCGCCTAAACCATACAGGTTTAGGAGATATTCATTTTACCTACAGGTAAGCCTATTATAGGCTTACCTGTAGGTAAACGTCAGAAAATAGGGTAGACAACCACTTTAACATCAATGACAGCTTGAAGCATTTTGTGGTATTTGTGGATGAGGCTCTTTATTTTATCAGGTGGTAAAGTTGCCCATTCTTCTTGGCAAAAAGCCTCCACTTCCTGGAAATTCTTGGGCTGTCTTGCATGAACTGCACGTTTGAGATCTCCCCAGAGTGGCTCAATGATATACAGGGTGGGCCATTTATATGGATACACCTTAATAAAATAGGAATGGTTGGTGATATTAACTTCCTGTTTGTGGCACATTAGTATATGTGAGGGGGGAAACTTTTCAAGATGGGTGGTGACCATGGTGGCCATTTTGAAGTCGGCCGTTTTGAATCCAACTTTTGCTTTTTCAATAGGAAGAGGGTGATGTGATACATCAAACTTATTGGGAATTTCACAAGAAAAACAATGGTGTGCTTGGTTTTAACGTAACTTTATTCTTTCATGAGTTATTTACAAGTTTCTGACCACTTATAAAATGTGTTCAATGTGCTACCCATTGTGTTGGATTGTCAATGCAACCCTCTTCTCCCACTCTTCACACACTGATAGCAACACCACAGGAGAAATGCTAGCACAGGCTTCCAGTATCCATAGTTTCAGGTGCTGCACATCTCGTGACTTCACTTTATTCTGCTGTAGCTTATGAGAGGTTGACTTGGCCTTGTGTTTTGGATCATTGTCATGTTGGAATGTCCAAGTACGTCCCATGCGCAGCTTCCTGGCTGATGAATACAAATGTTCCTCCAGTATTTTTTGATAACATACTGCATACATCTTGCCATCGATTTTGACCAAATTTCCTGTGCCTTTGTAGCTCACACATCCCCAAAACATCAGCGATTCACCTCTATGTTTCACAGGCCTTGTTGACTCCTCTCCAAATGTAGGGTTTATGATTGTGGCTAAAAAGCTCAATTTTGGTCTCATCACTCCAAATTACTTTGTGCCAGAAGATTTGAGGCTTGTCTCTGTGCTGTTTGGCGTATTGTAAGATACTTTGTGGCATTTGCATATTAATGGCTTTTTTCTGGCGACTCGACTATGCAACCCATCTTTCTTCAAGTGCCTCCTTATTGTGCATCTTGAAACAACCACACCACATGTTTTCACATTCTTTTGCTTTCCCCGTGACTCAGAATCCAGAAATGTCAGTGCAGCACTGGATGGAAGATGCAAGGGTCTGTCAGGAGTCCAGAAACTCATTGACCTTTTAATACACACACACTAATTACAAGCAACCAGGTTACAGGTGAGGATGGTTACCTTTAATAGCCATTAAAACCCCTTTGTGTCAACTTGTGTGCATGTTATCAGGCCAAAATCACCAGGGTATGTAAACTTTTGATCAGGGTCATTTGGGTAGTTTCTGTTATCAGTATGATTTAAAAAGAGTAAACACAGTTGATTGATAATAAATGGCTTCAGCCTGAGTGAAAGAAATGTTTTGTGTTCTCATTCACATTCTCTGAAAAATGGCCAAGAAATCATCAATTCTTCCAGGGTATGTAAACTTTTGAGCACAACTGTATATGGATTCCAGTTTTCTAATACCTACCATAGCAAATAAGCACTGATGCAAAAAAAAAAAAAAAAAAATCAGTGCAGATCTTAGTAATGATAATGTGGGCTAAAGCACATGGACATGTGTAGGACATACTACATGTAATAACTGTACTGCAGCATTCAGAAGCAAGCACTGTATATTTTCCTATCCCCATTAAAGGTTACTATTATTGCCCAACTCCAGACAACACTTTTTTTATTGTGTTTTGCAAAGAACAGGATAAGGGTGATAGTACCTCTGTCAAGTTTTTAAACCTGTCTGTGTTACTACAATAGATGAGCCGCTCAGAGGGATGTTCCAATGTAATCACACTCCCAGCCACATAGGGTGCTGGCTCAGAATGCATGGAAAGAAGAAATTCCGGATGGCCGCACTCCAAGTAGAAAACTTTATTTAAAGATGCAATATGTAATCCATACAGCTAACAGATAAAAGATGCACACCGGCTGACGCGTTTCACGCCGCTTTACAGGTGCTTACTCATAGCCAAATGATAATAGCACAGTTGTAGAAATATATATAAAAACTTTAACAATCAATTATAGTGTAGGTTACGCCCATTCAATCATGTGGCGTTAGTCAGACCGCTCATCAAGAAGACAAGCACAGCTGATGTGGTTACCAGACCTGTCTGTGCTACTATTTGGGAATTCTACCTCACCTTTTGTTATAATAGGACGGGATGGGAAATCTTTCCAATGGAGGCACAGGACAAAAACATATTTTTAGCAGAATGAGAACTTCTGACAATGTTTTTATTGTCCCTTTGTGGACTGGTGAACTGCAAACCATATTGCTTAACCTGTTGTTATAGGGATAAAAAGAAAAGAAAAATATTTCCAATGGGGTCACAGGCAGAAGGATAAACCTATTAAAAATTGCTACCCTTACCCACTCTATCCAAACATGAAAAAATGGCTTGATTTAAACCTCCATTTCAAGAAATCCACATGTCCCACTGCCAATCTTAGTTTAGCAATGCTTGTTCTTTCAGGATGTATCAGATGCCTGGTACCCCACTATCACCCCAATCTCTGTACTTTTCATGGGCCAGTACATCAGTAAAGTACTGTGCTTTGGAGTTAGGTAGGGGTCATTAGGTAAAACCTCAGATTGTGAAATGCAAAGGAGAACCACACATCTGACACTCAAAAAAAGAGTTGGATGCTAAAGATTCTTTAGCAAGTTTACTCTTCAACGGCAACGAACAATGGTGTGGACAGTGTGAAATGTAAATATTAGGTCATTATTATTATTATATCTCTACATTTTAGTTTTTTTCAATAGCAACAAAATAGGTTTAAGCTTTAACATTTTTTTAATGAAATACTTGCCGACCGCCGATCGGAGATTGACGGCGGCAAAGTGGCTCTGTAACGCAAACCGCCGTAATATGACGGCGGCTGCATTACAGACATACTGTGTTCGGGGGGGGCCAGGGAGCGGGTGCGGCGGCTTCGATTGCCGCCGGCCACCCGCGATGCCCCCCCCGGAGCGAATGAGCGAAGGTCCGTGCATGTAAACACGGACCTCCGCTCTGTGTGAGGGGGAAGGGAAGTGATCACAGCCTTCTCGTACATGAAGGCTGTGATCGCTTCCTTTCCCCAGCTAGGCAAGTCCCCCCACAGTAAGAACACGCCCAGGGAACACAGTTAACCCTTAGAGCGCCCCCTGCAGGTTAACCCCTTCACTGCCAATGGCATTTACACAGTAATCAGTGCATTTTTATAGCACTGATCGCTGTATAAATGCCAATGGTCCCAAAAAAGTGTCAAAATAGTCCGACATGTCCGCTGAAATATCGCAGTACCGCTAAAAATCGCAGATCGCCGCCATTTTTAGTA
>BLSH010345484.1:669742-717012 GCA_018402905.1 Glandirana rugosa | reverse complement strand
GGAGGTTCTACTGGTGACGGAACGATTTCTTCGACTCCCATTTCCACTACCTGACCGGTTCGTACAGAGGTCTGGATTTGGGATAACTCGTAGACACCCCGTAGGAGTTTACCTTCCACTTCCTCGCGTTCCAGAGATTGTAGGTGGTCGAGGTACTACAGGGGCACCTCCTCACCTTCTCCAGAGGTCACCGATAGACACTTTGAGACCATTTGAGGTACGGGTTCTCCCAATTCCGTCACGACCTTTTATTACCACCGGTGTGTTTTATAACTGTGAAACCCGGGTCAAACCTGTAAATGTGAATCCCCACTACACCCCTAAGTGTAAATGTCCAAACTGGGCCCAAAGTGTCAATATTTTGTGTGGCCACCATTATTTTCCAGCACTGCCTTAACCCTCTTGGGCATGGAGTTTACCAGAGTTTCACAGATAGCCACTGGAGACCTCTTCCACTCCTCCACGGGGACATCATGGAGCTGGTGGATGTTAGAGACCTTGCGCTCCTTCACCTTCCATTTGAGGATGCCCCACAGATGCTCAATAGGGTTTAGGTCTGGAGACATGCTTGGCCAGTCCATCACCTTTACCCTCAGCTTCTTTAGCAAGGCAGTGGTCATCTTGGAGGTGTGTTTGGGGTCGTTATCATGTTGGAATACTGCCCTGTGGCCCAGTCCTCGAAGGGAGGTAATCATGCTCTGCTTCAGTATGTCACAATACATGTTGGCATTTATGGTTCTCTCAATGAACTGTAGCTCCTCAATGCCAGTGACACTCATGCAGCCCCAGACCATGACACTCCCAACACCATGCTTGACTGTAGGCAAGATCCACTTGTCTTTGTACTCCTCACCTGGTTGCCGCCAAAGTGTCATTACTTCAGTGTTGTCACATGGAAAGGTATAAACGATTTACAAAAATGTGAGGGGTGTACTCACTTTTGTGAGATACTGTATCATTGAACTTTACAGAAAATTACAGAGCTGCGGGTTGAAAAGGAAAGGTAATTTTTAATAACATTCAATTACAATATGGCTTGTGTCGCAATTATATGATAGATTATTATTATTTTTATTTTTTTGCTATTTTTTTCCCCACAGAAGTGTTACCCTTTAAAGGTAAGTTTTTGCTCTGTAATGTGCTACATACCTGGTTGACTCTAAATAAATAAATATTCACACTCAGGCATTATAAATACCAAACATTACAGGAAAAATCATATCTGATACATTTTCTCTCTGTAAAGAACATAGGATATAACTAGAAATGATCTGTCAAGTGTTCAGCATTAGAGCTGCATAGCTGTTTAGACATTTCCTGGACAACAGGAGGTGCATTTTAACAAGATCTGATTGCATCAAGTGAGTTTGTCTATGTGTAGTAATTGCTCATTTCATCTCGTTTTTCACTCCAGATAGATTAATTGTGCCATGGTTAGAACAGCATCAAAGCCATCGGGAAATAGGCTGGTAAAATAAATAAAAGGCCTTTGTCGCCGAATAGCAAGTTAATTAAAGGAGAAAAGGTGTATTTTTTGTCCCAATGTTTAGTACAATAGTTTTACATAAATATGCTGATAGCATGCCCGATGGAATTGTGTAAGAAGTCAACATTTAATGACATTATTTACCCTTTTTCTTTTACTTTGTACCAATAAACAACAAAAAAAATCTCATGTACTAAAGAAGGAGGGTGGACAAAGAGATAGCAAAAGAGAAGCAAATAGAGAGAAAAGAGAGTTTCAGAGCACAAATAAGCTTTTCCCCAGAAAGGGAGTCAAGGTAGGGATAATGAAAAGTAAGTTTTGCATTTCTTTTTTTAATTTATGTATAAAAAAGATCAGCTTGATGTAAACAATCTTATCAATAAGGATAGACAAAAACATTAATTTGGTATTATAGGCTCAGCTCCCTTGTTGTGACTTGTCCATCAACTTATCCCACTGCAAATCCACTAGACAGAGCCCGGTGACCGGAAACAGTGGCCTCTCTGTATTATCTAATGATGTGAAACAGCCACAAGGCTCTGGTAACCAGAGATAATCTAGTCTTTGCCAAGGCTTTAGGTCATATGACGGAGCACCTAACCAATATTTTGTTATTTAAGACATTATAGGAGGTACTTAAATACTAAAAAAACACTAGTTGGATGTTTGCCATTTTGATCCCTATAAAGAGTGAACTTTAATAACAGGTCCACTTTAATAGTTTTTAAATAGAAGGATTTGTATCAGCCCATTGTTATTACTAACAAGTGGTTCTGTGGCATACATAGTTTGACTCCCATGACTATTGTTGTGCCCTATCCATGCCCTAACCTTTCTAGGAAATTAAGAAGTCTCAAGGTTGAATTCATTCACAAGCATTATTTGAGAAGAAATAGTCATTATTTTTCCATTTGGTGATAGCAAAGGGCCTAATTATACGTGCCTGAAATCAAATTTTTTCCATTTTTTAGCAGTTTTACACTTCTCCCCAATTAAGCCAAAGTTTTATGTTCCTTGACATTTCACCGCCTTTAATTAGTATGATGTGTTATCTTTACCAAATCATTGTTTCAAAAGAATTTTGCATATTTTTAAACAGGCAAAATTAACTTATTGCCCCCAAATACTTTTGTGTCACTGTTGAGCAAGAGTGATATATTATTTTCACAAAAAAAGTCACTAATAAATAAACTTTCCTTATGGTTGCATAGTTGCCTTTTTAGTATATGTCCTTTTTCATGTATTTTTCAGTTTTGCTTAATGGAAAGTTATTTAAAGTGGAATTCCGGGCACCACCTAATGAATCCTAAAAATACTCTCTCCCTCCTCCTAACACCTATTCTGAATAATCTGTGTAAGAAAGATCTGTATACTTACCTATTTTCAGGCATGTGATCTCCCTGTGTCAGCCTGCTCAGTTGCAGAGGAGAGCAGAGAGTGCTCCGATAATGACTGGCAAAGCCTAGAGTGATGGCATCACCCATATGCTTGTTATGGCCCATCTGTTGTCAGCACTCCCTCCTCTGCTGGCTGGCACAGGGGAGCAAGAACACGTTACTGAACTGGAGGAGCCTGAAAATAGGTAATTATTTACAGCTTTCTTAAACAGGTTAATTAAAATAAGTGTTAGGAAGGAGGAGAGGGAGCGTTTTTTAAGATTTGTTAGGTGGTGCCTGAATGCGATGTGGGAACCAGTGCAATTCCAGCGTGCATGTCACTCGCTGGCGATTCACACTGACATCTGCGAACTACTGCAAGTGTCAATGTAAAGTTAACCACTTCAGCCCCAGAAGGATTTCCCCCTTTTTTGCTTTTGGTGGTATTTGATCACCTCTGCGTCATTTCTAATCACCGCTATAAACAAAAAAGAGCGACAATTTTGCAAAAAAAAAAAACATTTCTATTTCTTACTTTTTGTTATAATACATATCCAAAAATAATTTAAAAAAACTAAATTTTCATCGGTTTTGGCTGATTTATATTCTTTCTCATATTTTTGGTAAAAAGAATCGCAATTGGCGTATATTGACTGGTTTTCGCAAAAGTTGCCACGTTTACGAATGATGAGAATTAATTTATGGGGTTTTTATTTTTTTTATTTTTTTTACTAGTAATGGTGGCGATCTGCAATTCTTAGCGGTACTGCAACATTGCAGTGGACATGTTGCACACTTTTGACACTTTTTTGGGACCATTGACATTTATAAAGCGATCAGTGCTATGAAAATAAACTGATTACTGTATAAATGTCACTGGCAGGGAAGGAGTTAACCTGCAGGGGGCACTCTAGGGGTCAACTGTGTTCCTTGTGTGTGTTACTAATTGTATAGGGGGGCTGGGCTGAGTGGGGGAGGAGAGTGATTGCAGCTCCCATACACAGGGAGCCTGGGATCACATTCCTTCCCCCTGTCAGAATGGAGATCCGTGTGATTACATACACAGACCTCCATTCTGCTACTGAGGGGGTTCCATCACGGGTAGCCGGCGGAGATTGAGTATGCCCTATCCACTCTCTGGCTCCCCTGGAACGCAGTGAGCGCACAAGCGCGCCTCCGGCGGCACACGCACGCTCACAATCCGCGATCTCGTAGCCGCTGTGAAGGCGGTTTGCAATATCAAACCACTTTGCTGCCATCTTGCGACGGCAGGCAGTTGGCAAGTGGTTAATGACAGTGCGAACTGTCAAATGGTGCAGGAATCGGATCGCATAAGTGTGAACACCTATGCAATCCGATTCCAGTGCAAACCAAAAAAGGGGTCCTGCACCATTTTGGTGTGAATGCAATGCAATTTTAGCTGAATTTGCATCACACAGACATTGCATGTGATCCGCACAACAATGTGGTGCAAATCACATGCGATGTCTGTCATCGCACAAGTGTGAACCCAGCCTCAATGATATTGTAACAACTCAATTGCTCCTATAAACAAAATGTCTGTTGTAAAATGGGAGCAGCATAAATTAAACTTCTAGAAAGTATGGGCCCTTGGTTAACAAAATCCAAAAGCAGTTTTTTTAATGCCTTATATTATTTGACCACAGAAATGCATCTGCCAGAAAAAAAGCAGATCCTAACAATTGACCTTGCAAATATAAAATAAGTTTAACACAAAGCTTTTGTCGTTAACAATTTTATTCTATTTGCTTTGAAACACCTTTTGCAGCGTTACTTTATGTTTAACTTTGGCTATGTATCATTTTAAACAGGTTCCCACAAAAGGTCAGGAAACAATGTTTTCTGTTCTTTAATGATAAACATCAGCGTGTTTATTCACATTCTTGGAATGTGCGAACATATTTCACCACTGTCACTTTACTAAATCTACTCTTTGGCTAATCCTAATAAGACTCCAGCTTCCAATGTACAATCTATAATAAAGACGAAATGATCTAGATATTACTTCAGCTAAATTGCTGAACATTTACATCATTATCATTATTGTTTTAATTATTAATAATATCACTATAAGTATGTGTCTGTAAAGTACTACATTGCATATCATTTTTATTTGGATAATTACAAAGCCTGCTGATACAGACATGCTGTTTGCTGAAAACCTCAATCTCTCTCCTATGGGAAAACAAGGTTAAAATTATAATTAGCACAACAAACTGTTTTTTGACTTTGTGTTCCGTCTCCTTACATGTTTTTATCCCTAAGAAAATACATCCAGCATATAGTGTTTTCTCTTTATCTCTAAACTCCTCACAAAGACTGGGAATTTACAGGATGGTTTCTCTCAAAAGATTAGTTAATAAAGTTTGTTAAGACAAAATGAAATTCAGTCCAACTTCTTAATGGTATAAGCAGATGGATGAGGTATTGAAGGCCTTCAGGTCTCTGATCATGCCATGTTCTTTCTCACTAATTATACTGAAAGCAAATGGACTACAAAAAGGTAAAAAAAGGCCAAGAAAGGGGGAGAAAAAGCACAGGACCATGGTAACAACTCCAAGTACTGTCCTACATATTGTATGTGCATGGCTTGTACACAGGGAGACTTCAGTGTTCCTCTGTACTGTAGATTACTAGACATCCTCATTCCAGCTTCAAGATTTTCCTAGATGCTATTCACCTCCTTGTCTGATAACGTAATGTTGTACAAATGATGTATTAATCAAATTATGTTTTGGTGTGCCAGCAAAGAAGGAAAAGTTTTGGTCCATTTGACCCTGCTTTCTCATCCTCAGTGCAGACCTATGTGATGAGTCCAAAGCCCACAGTCCAGTGATATGAGTCCTGGGTCCAGAGTCCAAAGTCCAGAGTCCAAAGTCCAGTATCTTGAGCAGTGGCAACTGGTGTTTTTTTCTGTGGTGGGGCGGCAAACAACCACTCCCTGAGGCGGCCGGTGGTGCGGCACTACCCCCCACTGTTTGCCAGTCGGTCCGGCACTTACCCCATCTAGGTGGCAGGTGGTGGGCGGCGGGCTGCAGGCAGTGGCTCCGGTGTCCTCCAGCGTGGCAGATGGTGGGCAGCAGGCAGCGGTGTGGCTGGCTGCGAGCAGAGGCTCTGGTGTCCTCTCCTCCAGTGAATTCCTCCATGGCTTCCACTCTCCTCCTCCTAGTGCATCTCCTTTCTCCCCCTCCTAGGCACTAAGCCTCCAATAGGATCACCTGATGTTTTGGTCAATCGGGAAACGGGTCTCATGGCCTGTTTCCTGATAGGCAGGGAGGAGATTTAGTGTGAAAATAGCGAGTATTCATTCGCTATCATCACACAAATGGTTGGGATCGGGGCAGTCTTCCCTTTTGTGAAACCTATTAGAGCCTCTGGCTCTAATCACGTGTTTCAAAAAAACACTCCCCCCATTGGAATGCATAGTCCGGCACACTGTATGTACATCAGGGGGCCGGACACATGAATAGGGGGGCGACGCCCGTGCACACCTAATGGACAGGCCGCCACTGGTCCTGGGTTCAGTAACCTTTGTCCTCCTGAGTCCGATAACCTGTGACTTATGTCCAGAGTCCAGTGACCTGGGTTCAGGTTAATAAGTCCAGTGTCCTCCTGAGTCCTGTGTCCAGAGTCCAGTGTCCTGTGTCCATAGTACTATATCAAGACTCCTGAATCCAAATTAATGAGTCCAGAGTAGTACGTACAGAGTCCAGTGACCTGTGTCCTAAGTACGAAGTACTGAGTCCAGAGTCCAGTCATCTGAGTTCTCTGTCCAGAGTCCTGAGTCCAGAGACCTGTGTTCTGCGTCTAAAATACTGAGCTGAGTCCAGAATCCAGTAATCTGAGTACTGGATCCAGAGTCCTGTGTCCAGAGTCCAGTGTCCTGGCTTGAGGGTGTTGGGTCCTGGCTTGAGGATTCTAAGTCCTTTGGCCAGGGTCCCGAGACCAGAGTCTTGGGTTCTGAAGAGTCCTGATTCCAGAGAAGTCCTGAGTCCTGGCTGTTGAGAGAGCCTGCAGAGGAGCCATGGCAGACAGGGATTTCCTGCTGGAGTTGATGTGTAAGATTACACTGTGAATCAGTGACACATATTTTAGTCATTTTATATCTGTGGCATTATTTGAGTGCATGCTGCAAACAATAAATATGTTTTGCCATGTGCCCTATGCAGGCTGCTAATAACCCCTAACCCACACCGTCAGGAGGGAGTACTACTTATGGAAATGGGTTGTCAAGAGATACCCAGGTGAAAAAGGGTTAAGAGCCACTGTTCTACAGCACTATTCCTGCAACTGACTGCTAGTCTAAAGAAATCACTGCAGTGTTGCTCTCTGTTCTCCACGCTGGAGAAAAAACTGTAATTGAGGTCTTGCATTGCAAGGGTCTCCCTGATTCTGCTTCATTTATTCTGTGAATCTGTAATTTCTGCACCTTTCCTTCTTATATTTTTCCCGACTAGTTATGAGATCACCAGCCATCAATGGGCAGCACAGACATTAAAAAGAAAGCCCTGTCTACTGAGCTGGCCATCTACACACATACACAGTGCAGAACAAGGCATGAACAGTAATAGGGGAAAGATCAGCTTCAGGGAATACTGAGGTCCCTTGGTCTTTGCCTGTCTAGTTCTGGAGACATATTTCACAGTTCCGATCCTCCTTTAAAGGAATAAAGATTGCCAGAAGAATCTATATCCAAAAAGAAGCACTGTCCCTCCAAATGAGTGACAAATGGGAAGTATGCAAACAGGCTATAATTTCAATCTCAGCAAAGTTTACTATGCTTTTCACCCATCAAGCAAAAAATTTTGCTATGTGGTTGCGTCTAGCAAATCTTCACACTTGGTGTATTCACTATATCTTTCAGCATACACTTTTGAATTCAATAAAGATATGACAGGCAATTACTGTATAAGAAAAACTTCAAAACAAACTGCCAGCCTTTACTGAAATGCAAGGACTGTGTTGCTTAAGGTTAAGAGGCATTTCTGTTGTTCCTATTTTGTGCATCACTGGTATTTAGCAGTCTAAATTCCAGTACTGTAACTCAAAGTTTAGCCAGAGTAAATAAAATGCTGACATAGAAATCCCAAGGATACTGCTATTTAATATGAAAAGCGACCTCCGTTCTGCTCCTTAAAACCAAAATACCTGCCAGGCAGCAGTCAGGCTGTCATCAAACTCTTGTAAACTGCTCTGCTTTTGTTCCACTCCAGGGTGCAATGACAAACTTTGAATAAGAAATGCAGCATAAACAGCACATTATTTTTCCTTTTACGATTACATAAAATGAACAAAGTGAAATATTACACATTTTATTTTACAGAGTATTATGATGTCATATAAAAAGTGGTCCATGGCCAACTAAAAACTGCTTGGTAGATAACTTGCTTTGTAGTCAAAAAGTCAGATAGCTCAGAGCCTCTCAGATGGTGAGTAAGAGATATGAGGCTGTCTTTTATAGACCTAAGCCAGCCATAGACGGAGCAATTTTCTTTCCTTCCTATGATAGTCACTAACAATAATCATGTATAAAATCAGACAGCCTGCCCATACATCAATAGACTCCCGGCCAGTTTAGCAGATTGAGCCATCTATGGCTGGCTTTACTGGCCAACGTTTATATATAGGCACCTCTTTCCAAACATTTCTGAGGAAAAGTGACTAAATGTAACATTTTTACCAAGAACCACAGCTTTAGAGTGTTATGTCAGGTTTTTATTACTGGTTGAGCACCCATTTCCCTTACTTCTTATCCCTGTGACACCAATAAAAAAATAAGGAGTGCAGATGTCCCCAAATGGGAAGACACAGACCTAGAAAACATTGTCATTCATACTAACTCTTTGTCACTTTAATAAAACTGTTTTTGTCTGGAGAGATTTTCCATCACTCGCTGTTCTTACAGGAAATAAAGTGAAATTCACCTAACGGAGTCAAATAGCAACACAAACCTGTCACAAACAAGATAAAAAGTGTTTTACTGGAGTTGGGCTTTAGAGAAGAACTCCAGGAAGATTAGATGTGATTGTGTAATTTATACTTGCCTTCATGGCTTACCTTACTAAGTTTTACTAACTTGGAAATCCAATTTCACATAACCATCCTCAAAAAGTTCTTCATGGTCTTGCTGCATGTTGCATATTGAAAAGACTGGATGCATGCCAAGCAGCAGGGAAAGCTAAATTTTTAAAGCTACCACTGGATCGGCGTAGGGCCAATGTGGTGTCTATATTTAAAAAGGGATCAAAGTCTTTACCAAGTAACTATAGACTTGTTATCATCAAACTCCATATATAAATGTTACATTTAGTCACTTTTCTTCAGGAATGTTTGGAAAGAGGTGCCTATATATAAATGTTGGCCAGTAAAGTAAAGTAAATATCAAACTCCCGACTTCTATAGTCGGGAAGATACTGGAGAGTTCTATAAAAAAAGCACATAGATGAGTTCTTCTGGAAACCTGTTATCATCAAACTCCATATAATATGTTACATTTATTCACTTTTCTTCAGGATTGTTTGGAAAGAGGTGCCTATATATAAACGTTGGCCAGTAAAGTAAAGTAAGTATCAAACTCCTGACTTCTATAGTTGGGAAGATACTGGAGAGTTCTATAAAAGACCACATAGATGAGTTCTTGCTGGAAAAAAATATTCTAAGCAGACAGCGTGGATCCATGAAAGACAGAAGTTGTCAAACAAATCTGATTTCTTTTTATGAGGAGGTAAGTAAAACCTTGGAAAGAGGGGTGGCTGTGGACGTGGTATACTTTGATTTTGCAAAAGTGTTTGACACAGTTCCCTACACAAGGCTAATGTGTAAGGTAAAGTCTACAGGCTTGGAAATATCAGTTTGTAAATGGATAGAAAACTGTCTAAGAAACAAATTCAGAAAGTATTGGTTAATGATTCATACACTGAATGGTCTAAGGTTATCAGTGGTGTACCCCAAGGTTCGGTGTTGGGACCCTTACTTTTTAATATCTTTATAAATTATACAGGGTTGGATATTAAAAGTACCATTTCAGTGTTTACAGATGACACCAAATTATGGAGTGGAATAACGTGCCACAGAATGTCTCCAACTTACAAGCAAACCTCAATGCCCTGTTTAATTGGGCAACTGTGTGGCAAATGAGGTTTATTGTTGATGAATGTAAAGTTATGCACTTGGGGGCTAAGAATATGCATGCATCATACATACTAGAGGGGGTACAACTGGGGGGATTAATGGTGGAAAAGGATCTCGGGGTTTTAGCTTAATAATAGCATGCAATGCCAAGCTGTGCTTTCCAAAGCGAGCAAAGTCCTTTCTTGTATTAAAAGAGGTATGGACTGCAGAGAGAGAGATATCATTTTTTTTTTTTTGTTTCAAAGATTTTATTGAAAAATTTTCCAAAGTACAGATTACCAAGCATAAAGAGAAAACATTGTGCTTACATATCTTGTATAGGACAATACATCTTGACAAAGAGATACAAATAACAGAGAAACATGGCTACTGGTATGACCAGCAGCGATGAGCTGGGTAAAGAGGGGGGCCTTGACTTATGACATATTGATAACTTTGGAGAAAACTGGGTGCATGGGAGTTTCTTCTCAGAGTATTGTTAAAGGGGGATAGACAGAGTGTTGATTCACCTAACTCTCCCTTGGGGTCTAAAGTGCACCATAACTCGTTAACCGGGAGAGTCAGTATAAGTCGGGTCAGGCCCCTATTGCGGGTGGAAAGGTGTCTCTAAATTTCTTATGGGTAGACTCAGTCGCCAATCAGGTCATGGATCGCTACAGTCCAGGGGGGGTTAGGGGGAGACGTGGCTTGCGCCTAGTGTCTCGGTCCCATTCTCCTGTTCCAGGGACCCTCTTAGAATGCGGGGGAAAGGAGAGGGAAAGGAGAGAGAGAGAAGAAAAAAAAAGGGGGAGGGGGAAAGGGTGGAGAAAGGGGGGTTGTAAGATGTGGTGAGAGAAGGAAAAAGAGCAGGAAGAAGCTAAGTTAGAAAGTCAAAGTAGCAGTAAGAGCATATTGACCACTGCATTTGAGAACTGCTGGATGCATCATCTAATGGAAAGGTCAGAATATTATATCTCTACAACTTCAGGATGACAATATGTCTTGATAGGGTTGGGAGTGTACAAATTGCAGCCAGGGGTTCCAGGTATTAGAATACGCGGCAATTTGATCTTTCAATATGTGAATCAGTTCCTCTAGTTCACTTATGCATTTAAGTTTGGAGACCCATTCTCCCAGGGATGGGGGTTTAGTGGATTTCCAGTGGATCGGTATGCAAAGACGTGCAGCATTGACAGCTATGGATTTGCAATATTTTTTACCAGGAGTGTCACACAAGTGCAGAAGAAATTGGGATGGGGAGAATTCCAGTGGCAAGGAGGATATTTCACTTGTGAGGGTATGGACCTTTCGCCAGAAGGGCTGAATAACAGGGCAGGACCACCAGATACGGAGCGGGAGCCCACATTTTTCTCACATCGCCAACATATGTTGGGGATGGATGGCATAATTTTATGTAGTACTTCGGGCATTTGGTACCATCTGGTGAATATTTTACATCGATTCTCTTGGATGTTCACATATAATGAGCTTTTGTGAATAAGTAGGTGGACCTGCTCCCAAGTAGCCTCATTTAGCTCTTTCTCTATTGTTTCCTCCCAGTATTGGTGGGTGGAATGTATGACAGAACTGCCTCCCTGAAACAGGCCAGAGTAGATCATCGCTATAACATGGCTCTGTGGAGATGTGCTTGCACAGAGTGAGTCGAATAGTGTCATGGACTAGGAGTAGTTTCCTCGGCGCCCAGGGTGATCCAAAAAATGTTTAATCTGGAAGTACAACCAGAGTGGGAATTTGGAAGTTTTAGATTGTTCAGTCAAGGTATTGTATTGAATGAATTTACTTCTGCAAAAGAATTGTCTAGCTTGGATTCGGTCATGTGGCCATTCATCCTTTAAGAAATTACCCGACAGGCCTGGTGGAAAGTCCGGGTTACCTCTCAAAGGGGTAATGTGGCTTACTTTGTTAGAAACAGCATAGTGTTTACATGCCTTATAGAAAGTGTTCAGTGTCGGGCCTATGAGTGGGTGAGAGAGAAGTTCTGTTGGCATGTGTTTTCTGGGGAGCCAAGGTGCATCTCTCAATCTTGGTTCTGAGAGTAGGTGCTCTATTTGGACCCATTTCTTACAATGGTAATGGACATTCCAATCCACAACATGGGCTAGGTGAGTGGCAATATAATAGCGGTGGAAATCAGGCAGGCTGATACCTTCCTTCGTCTTTGGCAAAACCAATTTCTCCCAGCTAATCCATGGGCACTTACTCTTCCAAAGGAATTGTCTGCAAATGACTTTAAGTTTTGCGAAAAACACAGGGGGTAATTGTATAGGGAGGGCCTGCATCTTATACAGCAATCGAGGGAGGATTGTCATTTTAAAAATGGAGGCCCTCCCAAACCAGGGCAAGTGTGGCATGTCCCAATGTTGTAGATTGCTCTGTATTTTTTGTATCTCTGCGAGAAAATTTCTTTTGTAGATTTCCAATAGTAATCTGGGTATATAGATGCCCAAATATGGTATAGCAGTGGAGATCCATTGGAACAGGAAGATCTTTTGGCACAAGTCCACTATATCAGGGGGAGGGTCACATTTAATGCATGGGATTTGGAGAGGTTATTTTTTAGGTTGGGTATGGCCCCAAACTGCTTTAGCTTATCCAAAAGGATTGGGAGAGAAGTTAATGAGGATGAGAGGAATAATAGAACATCGTCGGCGAAGGCAGCTATTTTAAGTTCCTGGTTCTTTAGCTCAATGCCTTTTATATCTGTGGTGGCTCTAAGTTGATAGAGGAAGGGTTCTAGAGTAAGGATATATAATATTAGGGAAAGGGGGCAACCTTGCCTCGTGCCATTGTGGATCCACTGATCACAGTGAGTTAATATACCGGTGGCTGTAAGCGGTATAAGAAGGAACGACACATATCCGACATGTGTCTCCAAAGCACTATTACACTCCGTTCGATTTACTTCAAGTTGTCATAACAACATTTATGTATCCTAAAGTGGATATGAGGCTCTGATTAACCTTCTTTTATGATGTAAAAATGTCACTTGTTTTTAGAGTCCAAATTCGCACACAGAGCTCTCTCAGCTTTCTGCCTCTGAGATCCAGGATCAAACTGGGTTTGAACGGATCCAGGTGCAATGTCAGGCTGGAGGAAGTTGCAATATACTGTATAGTGTGGCAGATTAGACTTTTAGTTTATCCATTCACAGATTTCTGTGAATGAATAATGAAGCAGAGCAGCTGTGAAAGAATGAGCTCTGCACAACCGCATTCATTTTAAATGTGGTAGTGACTGCTCTCACAGGGGATGGGAAATTGGGGGTGATGTGAGGATGTAGAAGGATGCCAACTATAGTGCTGGGCTGCCCAGACTGGTAAGGGTTAATATGGGTTCTGAAATTTTTCCAGGCTTTTTGGGTTCTTCCCTACCCCCTGTGCGACATTTATCTGTGTTACATAAAAAATAGGAGGAAGGCAGGGCTCAAGAGGAGACTGGGACTGCATGGGAAAGTGGAGAGAAGTCCGCCTATGAAGATCTAACCAACAGCAACCTGCGAGCACCCTGCACAGGAATCCACCTCTCAAGGACCAGTTATGGACTACTACCTGGGAAGGTATGCCTTGGCAGCCTGGGGCTTGTTAGTTAGAGGAGAACTGTGTGCAATTTGGAATGCAGCTTTGTAAGTCAAACTGTTAACTATTCAAAAGCCTGGCTGGAAGTCATTTATAAATGAGTGCATGGTGGTACATGGCGTATCTACAAGAACAGGGTCTGAAATGCATTTACGGGGTTGAAGAGGAAAGAGCAAAAGGCCACAATGAAGGTTTAACTCAACACAGGAGTTGGAGGAGGGAATATAGTTGCTACGGGTAACCATGAACTGATGAGAATGTAATAGCAGCCAGACAGTAAGGACTGGTACCAGGCATGGGTAACGAGTCCTCTGGGAGCGGGGGGGGGGGGGAAGGTTGGTGCTCTAGCTCCCTCCTTAGCGATCGGTTTCCCAAAAGCAATCGGGACTAAATCTGTGGTGCAAAAATCCCATAAACCTAGCCACATGGTACGGTGAAGTGCATGCATGAGGCCCACACTCATCCCATACTGTCACTGGGAGTGAGGTAGCAGAGAAGAGCTGGACTGGTGGAGCAAAACACGGGTTTAGCAGTGTCCCCCTCTAAATTCTACATTCTGGAAAGCAAGGTGTGCAACAATATGTGACAAGTGTTACACAGAGGGAACCTGTGTGTTGCCACACAGCTGTACACAGTATACGGCTCATCTCTAAGCTGGGGTTCCGCCTTGCTGTTGACTTTCACATGAACATTGCCCTGCCTGGTACCGGCCAATGGTGAGCACATACACATGGAGAGGTACCTCCATGTGTAGGGCAAGTAGGCCCCACTCACAAGGGTGCATAGGAACATGTTACATGTGAACTTGACTGTGTGCAGAAAATCATATGTATTGGAAGATTTTCATATTTTACAAATGATTGTTTTGAGGTTTGTACCTGTTGACTCATTTGTGGCACAGTAGTCATTTATTAGTATTATAGTGTATTAGTATTTATACTCCTATGGGCACTCAAGGCTGAACTCCCCCACAGAACAGATCTGGTGTTACTGCATAACTACTCACTTACTCTAATCCATCTTCAAACTTAACTGCATTATAAGAAATGACCACATTCTGATGATGAAAACAGTGCAGCTAAAATGCAAAGTGCAATACCAAATTGTTTTATTAACCACAAATTCTGGTTGGTTACTATGTGCATTTTACCTTTATGAATAAGCCTAAAATTCTTAGCAGATAATTCTATATTTACTGTAAATAATTCTTACTACTTGTCGAAACCCAGGAGAAAAAAGCATCAGTGATAAGTGATATTGTTATAGATTATTTCAGCCAACCATTTAAAGCAAAACTTCAGTCAATTTTTCATCTTTCCATCTATTAAAACTTCTGCCCTTGTTGTTTTAACTTTGGATATTAAAACTTTTTTTTTCTGCCAGTAAATACCTTATACAGCCCACTTCCTGTTTCTTGGCTAAAAAAAAATGCCACAGCATTTGACATCATGCACAGCTCTCTCACTCACTCTTTTATTATTATTATTTTTATTATACAGGATTTATATAGCGCCAACAGTTTGCACAGTGCTTTACAATATGGGGGCAAACAGTACAATTACAATACAAATCAATAGAGGAGGAATCAGAGGGCCCTGCTCGCTAGAGCTTACAATCTAGAAGGGAGGGTCAAGAGGGACAAAAGGTAATAACTGTGGGGGATGAACTGATTGAGAAAATGAGAATGCAGTAGTTAGGTGTGGGTAGGATAAGCTTCTCTGAAGAGGAGGGTTTTTAGGGATCTTCTAAAAGATAATAGAGTAGAAGATAATCGGACAGTTTGGGGTAAGGTGTTCCATAGGATTGGAATGGCTCTGGAAAAGTCCTGGAGGCGAGCATGGGAGGAGGTGATGAGGGAGCTAGAGAGCAGGAGATCTTGAGAGGAACGAAGAGAACGAATAGGTTGGTATTTAGAGACCAGGTTAATGATGTAGCTGGGGGCTAAGTTGTGGATGGCTTTGTAAGTAGTTGTTAGTATTTTGAATTTAATTAGTTGGGTGAGTGGAAGCTAGTGGAGGGATTGACAGAGAGGAGTAGCAGAAACAGAGCGATTGGTAAGGTGGATAAGTCTGGCAGCACTATTCATGATGGATTGGAGGGGGGATAGCCTATGTAGAGGTAAGCCAATGAGAAGGGAGTTGCAGTAGTTGATATGAGAGATGACCAGGGAGTGGATTAAGAGCTTTGTTGTGTTGTTGGATAGAAAGGGGCGTATTTTGGAGATGTTGCGGAGGTTGAGGTGGCAAGATTTGGACAGTGATTGGATGTGGGGCTTAAAGGAGAGTTCAGAGTCCAGAACTACACCTAGGACCTTGGCATGCGGGGATGGGCTTATAGTTGTGCCATTGATTTTGACAGGGGAAGGGGCATATGGGGGAGGAAAATTATAAGTTAGGTTTTGGATAGATTGAGTTTGAGGAAGTGGTGTGACATCCAGGCTGATATATCTGTTAGTAAATTAGTGATACGTGAGGAGATGGCAGGAGTGATCTGAGGGGTAGAGAAATAGATTTGGGTGTCATCAGCATAGAGGTGATATTGGAAGCCATGGGAGGCTATCAACTGACCCAGGGAGGAGGTGTAGATTGAGAATAGGAGCGGTCCAAGGACAGAACCTTCGGGGACCCCAACAGAGAAAGGAAGAGGAAAGGAGGAAGTGAGAGTGAGAGTTTGCCAGGAAGGGAGGGGGGGTGAGTCATAGGAGGGCCAATCAGAGCTGCAAGGCTGGAGGTGTGCCTCAGTGTTTTTGTGTAAATCCAGGAAGTGAATAGGCAGCAGCTTCAGCTGCCCACGGTTAAAATTATTGCAGCCAGACTCAGGGAGATTTTTGCAGCATATTTTGGCAAGTACAGAATCACAGTATATATAAAATAATATGCAAAGTGGTTGGAGGGAAGCTTCAGAATGGCAAAGATGTTTTACAAATTATGTGAGCAGACTACAGTTCCTCTTTAACGCTCATTTTGTTAACTGTACAAGGGTGATACAGCAACAACCCAGTGAATTCTCAATGATCACATTGAACGCCTTTGTTCATATACTCTTATTTAATGCCCACAAATTAATATTAGGGAAAACTTTTAACATCTGCACAAAAGATCACATTATGAATAATACAGAAGATAGATGTTTTAGAGCACATGCTAATTTATCAGCACATTGAATTTCCAGTTAAAGATTTTAACCTTGCTGTCTAAATGAAATATGAATGTTTTAACCTCAGTTTTGTAACAGACAACAATACTGTCTGCGGCTTCTCAAGGGCCATTTTAAAGAATATAAGTGTTACATTTATAGATATTGGAGAAATTGTGAGGGATTCGGTATAAATATAAACAGTAGAAAGCTGTAGTGAATACAGCCTGCATATATCTAAATGGAAAGTGCTGAAAGATTGATGCTTGAAATGTTATACTCTGGTGAAATAGTGTGCACCCTGACTGTGTATGGGGTAAATGATTAAAATAGGTTAAATCTCCACTTGCCCCGCTTGAGGGCTTTCCCTTGTTCACCCAAGGCAAACACCCGTCCTACCTCAGGACATGGACGAGTGACAGTGAGGTACGGTGCGGACGTTTTATGCGCACCCAAGGATTAGTCCTCCTGGACCAGCTGCGTTCCCTGTACAACCCATACCCGATGGACGATTGGCGCTATAGACAGCTCCAGCACTTCGTCCAAAGTCTGCCTCGACCTATTCGTACAACAGACACCGCCACCCCATTCGAGAAACTTTGCCTCTCAGACGCCCCAACCCCACATGCAATCTCTGTGCTATACGACATATTACAATCTCAAAGCGGGGAGGAAAAAACACCCTATATCAGGGAGTGGGAGAGAGATCTACAGCACAAATTTAGGGAGTCGCAGCTGGATAGCCTTTATCGCCTTACACACTCGAGCACGGTGGACACAAAAATGCAAGAAAACAGTTACAAAATTCTCTCAAGATGGTATAGAGTCCCTACACGGCTCGTGGTGATCTACCCGACTGAGTTTGCTGCACGTTGGAGAAAATGTGGGCAGCGGGGCACCTTCCTCCATACCTGGTGGGACTGTCTCAAGATACAGCCATTCTGGCAAGACATTAGGACACAGATTAAAGCCATATTAAACATAGAAATCCCGGATTCCCCACTAAATCTCCTTCTGCACGTCCCCTTCACCCCCTCGGCCAATATCGCAAATCCATACTACCGCACCTGCTTAACGCAGCCAGGCAGTTAATACCACTATTCTGGAAAAACCCAAGTACTGGATCGAGCGGACTGGATCCGCTTAATGAACAAAATAATGGCAGCAGAGGAGTGGATGATGAGGTGCAAGGAACGCTACAATAAGTTTTATAGTGCCTGGGCCACCTGGATTGCCCACACTGAGAACAATGCCTCGAGCCCTCGCCGAGCCCCATAGGCCATAAACAGAGGAGGTGAGGCTGAAAATCTCATTGAGATAGTGAACCATGTGATACCTTTCCCCTTGATAGTACAGTAAAGAAGTCATAATATCACCTGTTTGAGGACCCCACTGCACTGATAAATACAAGTTCCAATAGATGGGTACATGGAGTACATTGTTGTTGTTTCCCTATCCCTGACTCCCCTTACCTCCCTATTACCTCCCCCCCCCCCCTTCCCTTCCTTCTCTATGTACTGAAATACTGTCACCTAGATAAATATGATCCAGCCATTCACGTATGAATGACGAAGAGGAGTCAGCTGAGAACTTAGCTTATTCAGGTTTAATAACTCCTATCGCTTACATGACGCATGGCTTTTAATGCAGGCCCAACCCTATCAGGGTTTCATTAAAACATATAGACATGTATATGGCTTTGGATGTTTATGCTGTATCATTGTTTCACTTTGTGACGTGTACCATGAAAATGACAAATAAACACTGCATAAAAAAAAAAAAAAATAGGTTAAATCTCACTGGTACCAAGGATGATTGAAAAATTTACTGAGCAAGTGGGAATGTTTTGGCCATTCTCTCGCTATTATCTATAGCAGTGGTAGTGCTGTAGGTCACGTCATGATTTATTTATATGAGCAGTATATTTTATGTGTAGACAGATGTGCTGCGCTGTAAATGCTAATAAGAATGAATAACTAAAGTGACATGTTCAAACAAACAAATTTCATAATCAAATAATAAGACAAGTGCAAATTGCATATATACAGTATCTCACAAAAGTGAGTACACCCTTCACTTTTTTGTAAATATTTTATTATATCTTTTCATGTGACAACACTGAAGAAATGACACTTTGCTACAATGTAAAGTAGTGAGTGTACAGCTTGTATAACAGTGTAAATTTGCTGTCCCCTCAAAATACCTCAGAACACAGCCATTACCGCTGGTAACAAAAGTGAGTACACCCCTAAGTGAAAATGTCCAAATTGGGTCCAATTAGCGATTTTTCCTCCCCGGTGTCATGTGACTTGTTAGTGTTACAAGGTCTCAGATGTGAATGGAGAGCAGGTGTGTTAAATTTGGCGTTATCGCTCTCACTCTCTCATACTGGTCACTGGAAGTTCAACATGGCACCTCGTGGCAAAGAACTCTCTGAGGATCTGAAAAAAAGAATTGTTGCTCTACATAAAGATGGCCTAGGCTATAAGAAGATTGCCAAGACCCTGAAACTGAGCTGCAGCATGGTGGCCAAGACCATACAGCGGTTTAACAGGATAGGTTCCACTCAAAACAAGCCTCACCATGAATGACCAAAGAAGTTGAGTGCAACATGCTCAGGGTCATATCCAGAGGTTGCCTTTGGGAAATAGACATATGAGTGCTGCCAGCATTGCTGCAGAGGTTGATGAGGTGGGGGGTCAGCCTATCAGTGCTCAGACCATATGCTGCATACATCATCAAATTGGCCTGCATGGCTGTTATTCCAGAAGGAAGCCTCTTTTAAAGATGATGCACAAGAAAGCCCTCAAACAGTGTGCTAAAGACTAAGCAGACTAAGGACATGGATTACTGAAACCATGTCCTGTGGTCTGATTAGACCAAGATAAACGTATTTGGTTCAGATGGTGTCAAGCGTGTGTGAAGGCAACCAGGTGAGGAGTAGAAAGACAACTGTGTCCTGCCCACAGTTAAGCATGGTGGTGGGAGTGTCATGGTCTGGGGCTGCATGAGTGCTGCCGCCACTGGGGAGCTACAATTCATTGAGGGAACCATGAATGCTAACATGCCCTGTGACATACTGAAGCAGAGCATGATCCCCTCCCTTCAGAGACTGGGCAGCAGGACAGTATTCCATCATGACAACGACCCCAAAAACACCTCCAAGACGACCACTGCCTCGCTAAAGAAGCTGAGGGTAAAGGTGATGGACTGCCCAAGCATGTCTCCAGTCCTAAACCCTATTGACCATTGTTGGTTTTGTTGCCACTTTTGTTGCCAGCAGTTTAGACATTAATGGGTGTGTGTTGAGTTTTTTTTGAGGAGACAGCAAATTTACATTGTTATACAGGCTGTACACTCACTCCTTTACATTGTAGCAAAATGTCATTTCTTCAGTGTTGTCACATGAAAAGATAGAATAAAATATTTACAAAAATGTGAGGGGTGGACTCACTTTTGTAAGATACTGTAAATGCTCATGAAGCCCAATAAATATAGTGTTATAAATACGACGGTAAGTAAACAAAGTCCTTCAAACTGTGCCACCTTGAGGCTATTGGCTAGGAACTCCATGACTAATCTACCACCAAACAATTAAGATGTGCGCTTACTCCAACACAATGAACACCTATTACGGGGGGGGTCACTGAAGGCTTTTTTCACACTCTGGGTCTCTTGTCATCTTAGTAGGGATGGAAAAGCTCTTTTTCAACTCTATCCAGACTGTCAATTCTTTAACTCCAAGTCACAGACCATATGCATTAGGACCCTTTTACATGCAAGGTGAGTAGAGTTGAACGGACACCTGGATGTTCAGGTTCGGCGGGTTCGGCCGAACTTCGTGAAAAAGTTTGAGTTCGGCCCCGAACTTGACCCCGAACCCCATTGAAGTCAATGGTGACCCGAACTTTTGGGCACTAAAATGGCTCTAAAAAAGTCCTGGAAAGGGCTAGAGGGCTGCAAAAGAAAGCAAAATGGGGGTAAGAGTAGGACAAGTGCCCTGCAAACAAATGAGGATAGGGAAATAACTTAAATTCACATTAAAAAAAAAATGGAGGAGGTGGATGTGGAGTAGTAGGTTGAGGAGGCGGTGACAGTGGCGGTGTAGGTGGAAGTGGCGGTGGAGGAGGAGGAGGTAGCCAACACTGTTTTTTGTTTGTTTGTTTTTTTCTTCTAATTGGGGTAGCCCCCAAAATATTGAGACAGATTAAAAAAAAAAAAAAACATCTGCAGACGAACCCAGAGATGTTCTAGCACAGGTTCACTTTTTCCATATAAAATGTACCATGGTTTATTTTTCATATTTCTCCTGTTACAAATTCCAATAAAGACTTATGTTCTATAAAAAAAAAAAAAAATGAATAAGTTCACTTAAGTATACCAATGGCTGTGTGAGGCCGGTATAAATGTCTATTCTGCACAAGGTACAGACAAGTCTTGTGGGATCCATGCCTGGTTAATTTTAATAAATGTTAGCTTGTCCACGTTGGTTGTGGACAGGCGGCTGCGCTTGTCTGTGATAATGCCCCTTGCCGTGCTAAACACACGTTCAGACAATATACTGGCTGCAGGGCAGGCCAGCACCTCCAAGGCATAAAGGGCAAGCTCAGGCCATGTGCCCAATTTGGAGACCCAGGAGTTGAATGGGGCAGACCCATCAGTCAGTACGTGTAGGCGTGTGCGCACATACTGTTCCACCATGTTGCTGAAATGCTGCCTCCTGCTAAGACGTTGCTTATCAGCTGGTGGTGCTGTTTGTTGTGGTGTGCTGCTGAGAAAGCTTTTCCACATTTCAGCCATGCTAACCCTACCTTCTGAGGTGCTGGCGGTGCCACAGCTGCATTGGCGACCTCTTCCTTCTCCTCTGCCTTCGCCTTGTGCTTCCACTGAGCCCTCGGTGTCATTTGGGAATGCCCTCAGCAGCGCGTCTACCAGCGTGAGCTGGTAGTCGTGCATCTTTCAATCATGCTCCAGTGAGGGAATTGAGGACGGCACGTTGTTCTTGTAACGGGGATCCAGCAGGGTGGCCACCCAGTAATCAGCACAAGTTACAATGTGGGCAACTCGGCTGTCGTTGCGCAGGCACTGCAGCATGTAGTCGCTCATGTGTGCCAGGCTGCCCAGAGCCAAAGACAAGCTGTCCTCTGTGGGAGGTGTATCATCTGTGTCCTCCGTATCCCCCCAGCCATGCTCCAGTGATGCCCACGAGCTGCGTTGGGTGCCACCCTGCTGTGAACACGGTTCCTTCTCCTCCTCATCATCTTCCTCCTCCTCCTCATCCTCCAGAACTGTGCCCTGGCTTGAAAATTTTTTACCTGGCCTATGCTGGTGCAGGAACCCACCCTCCGAGCCACTTGTGAATGACTGGCCTCTTCCTCCTCCTCTTCCTCCTGTGCCACATCCTCTTCCATCATCGCCCGAAGTGTTTTTTCAAGGAGACATAGAAGTGGGATAGTAACGCTGAGAACAGCGTCATTGGCCCTGGCCATGTTGGTGGAGTACTTGAAACACTGCAATATGGTACACAGGTCTCGCATGGAGGCCCACTTGTTGGTGGTGAAGTGGTGCTGTTCCGCAGAGCTACTGACCCGCGCGTGCTGCAGCTGAAACTCCACTATTGCCTGTTGCTGCTCGCACAGTCTTTCCAGCATGTGCAAGGTGGCATTCCACCTTGTGGGCACATTGCATAGGAGGCGGTGAGCGGGAAGGCCGAAGTTCCGCTGCAGCGCAGACAGGCGAGCAGCAGCAGGGTGAGAACGCCGAAAGCGTAGACAGACGGCCCGCGCTTTCTGCAACAGCTCTGACATATCCGGGTAGTTTCTGAGAAATTTCTCCACCACCAAATTCAGCACATGCGCCAGGCAAGGCAAGTGCGTCAAAACCGGCTAGGCCCAGAGCTGCTACGAGATTTCGCCCATTATCTCACACCACCAGGCTGGGCTTGAGGCTCAGTGGCAACAACCAATCATCGGTCTGTTGTTCAATGCCCGCCCACAGCTCCTGCGCAGTGTGGGGTTTATCCCCCAAACATATCAGTTTTAAAACAGCCTGCTGTCGTTTCCCCCTGGATGTGCTGAAGTTGGTGGTGAAGTTGTTACACTGACCAGATGAGGAGGTGGTAGAGGAGGAGGAGGTAGTGCAGTAGGAGGAGGCAACAGGAGGCAAAGAGAAATGCCCTGCAATCCTCGGTGGCGGAAGGACATGCGCCAAACTGCTATCCGCCTCAGGCCCACCCGCCACTACATTTGCCCAGTGTGCAGTTAGCGAGATATAGCATCCCTGACCGTGATTACTGGTCCACGTATCAGTGGTTATGTGGACCTTGCCACAGATGGTGTTGCGCAGTGCATACTTGATCTTGTCCCCGACTTGTTTGTGCAGGGAAGGGATCGCTCGCCTGGAAAAGTAGTGGTGGCTGGGAACCACATACTGTGGGACAGCCACCACCATCAGGTTTTTAAAACTGTCCGTGTCCACCAGACGGAATGACAGCATTTCAAAGGCCGGGAATTTTGAAATGATGGCATTCAGGGCCAGGGATCGTGAGTGGGTAGGGGGGTACTTCCTCTTGCTCTCCAGGGTATGGGAGATGGACAGCTGAAAGCTTCCATGGGACCATGGTGTGGAAATGCTTGGGGACGGTGGTGGACATGGTGGCGTTGCTGTCACATCGTCTGTTTGCTGGGTGGCAGGTGACACTGGCACTGTAGAAGTGGAGGAAGAGGCAGAGGCAGCAGCAGAAGAGGAAGCAGGAGGAGCCCGAGACCTTTCTTGGATTTTGAGGTGCTTATTCCACTGCAGCTCGTGCTTTGCATGTAGATGCCTGGTCATGCAGGTTGTGCTCAGGTTTAGAACATTTATGCCTCGCTTCAGGCTCTGATTGCACAGCGTGCAAACCACTCTTGTCTTGTTGTCAGCACATTGCCTGAAGAACTGTCACGCCAGGGAACTCCTTTGAGCTGCCTTTGGTGTTCCCTGCTGGAGCTTGCATAATAGGGGAATATCCCATAGCGTGTCTGACCTTCCTAACAGGAGGTCCCGACTATCTGGTAAGAGCATCTCTTATCCGTTTGGTGGTGGTGGACTTCTGCAGTGGAGGGACTTTAATTTGCCTCATCTCTGATCCCTGATCACGAGATTTCCCACTTCTTCCTATCACCTTATGGGACTATTTATTTATTTTGGATCCACCATGGGATTGAGCACTTTGCACAATTTGATTACATCATATAATTTTAGTCCCTGCTGGAGCTTACACAATAAGGGACATCTCTGCCTCTTCCGTGATCCCTGCTGGAGCTTGCACAATAGGGGACATT
This sequence comes from Glandirana rugosa, assembly GCA_018402905.1. Taxonomy (NCBI): domain Eukaryota; kingdom Metazoa; phylum Chordata; class Amphibia; order Anura; family Ranidae; genus Glandirana; species Glandirana rugosa. The sequence continues at coordinate 692,969 of BLSH010345484.1, read as the reverse complement.
ACTGCCTCTTCTGTGATCCCTCCTGGAGCTTGCACAGTAGGGGACATCACTGCCTCTTCTGTGATCTCTGCTGGAGCTTGCACGATAGGGGACATCACTGCCTCTTCCGTGATCCCTGCTGGAGCTTGCACAATAGGGGACATCACTGCCTCTTCTGCAATCCCTGCTGGAGCTTGCACAATAGTGGACATCACTGCCTCTTCTGTGATCCCTGCTGGAGCTTGCAATATAGGGGACATCACTGCCTCTTCCGTGATCCCTGCTGGAGCTTGCACAATAGGGGAAATCACTGCCTCTTCTGCGATCCCTGCTGGAGCTTGCACAATAGGGGACATCACTGCCTCTTCTGCAACCCCTGCTGGAGCTTGCATAATAGGGGAATATCCCATAGCGTGTCTGACCTTCCTAACAGGAGGTCCCGACTATCTGGTAAGAGCATCTCTTATCCGTTTGGTGGTGGTGGACTTCTGCAGTGGAGGGACTTTAATTTGCCTCATCTCTGATCCCTGATCACGAGATTTCCCACTTCTTCCTATCACCTTATGGGACTATTTATTTATTTTGGATCCACCATGGGATTGAGCACTTTGCACAATTTGATTACATCATATAATTTTAGTCCCTGCTGGAGCTTACACAATAAGGGACATCTCTGCCTCTTCCGTGATCCCTGCTGGAGCTTGCACAATAGGGGACATTACTGCCTCTTCTGTGATCCCTCCTGGAGCTTGCACAGTAGGGGACATCACTGCCTCTTCTGTGATCTCTGCTGGAGCTTGCACGATAGGGGACATCACTGCCTCTTCCGTGATCCCTGCTGGAGCTTGCACAATAGGGGACATCACTGCCTCTTCTGCAATCCCTGCTGGAGCTTGCACAATAGTGGACATCACTGCCTCTTCTGTGATCCCTGCTGGAGCTTGCAATATAGGGGACATCACTGCCTCTTCCGTGATCCCTGCTGGAGCTTGCACAATAGGGGAAATCACTGCCTCTTCTGCGATCCCTGCTGGAGCTTGCACAATAGGGGACATCACTGCCTCTTCTGCAACCCCTGCTGGAGCTTGCATAATAGGGGAATATCCCATAGCGTGTCTGACCTTCCTAACAGGAGGTCCCGACTATCTGGTAAGAGCATCTCTTATCCGTTTGGTGGTGGTGGACTTTTGCAGTGGAGGGAGTTTAATTTGCCTCATCTCTGATCCCTGATCACAAGATTTCCCAATTCTTTCTATCACCTTATGGGACTATTTATTCATTTTGGATCCACCATGCGATTGAGCACTGTGCACCATTTGATTACATCATATACTTTTAGTTTTAGCTTAACACATTTCAATTTTTTACTTTCTTATTTTATTTACAGTTGTGCTTGCAGTTTGGGTTTTCAAATATTAACCCAAGCGCAGTAATGTTTTGTTTTTCCATACTTTCAAAGTAACTGTATTTAAAGTAACCCATACAACATGAAATGTTAGGTAAACTACCATACAATGAAAGGCACCAAAACATTCTAGTCTGATGGCCCAGATCCCAGAGCACTGTTGAAGTCTACTTGAAAACCAAACTTCTGGATATGGGGAGCAAAGAAACATTCCCTTTCCCATCCTGCAATGTAGTGTTCCATGCCTTAGCAACCTAGTGCTTTTCCTGCATTGCCACACGCAGACTATGGGAAAGAGCCATATGTATGCATAACACCATGTGTATCTGCCTGTGATCTACCTAAGCTGTTCTTTTAAAGTTTTTTGTTTTACCTTACTTTAAAACCCAAACTTGAGAATGTTTCCACTCTGTGTGACACTTTTCCTGGACTTGTGCTGTCATTATCCAATGTAACTATCTCTTCTTCGGATGTAACATATGGAGCTGTCAACTTTCATAAGCACAAACATCACACATTTTGGTGCGATTTGCACTTTCATATAGCGTTGGGACAATCTTACATACTGCAGGATGCTGTCACACAGCTGGGGTGCAGGCCACTTCCTGCTTCTGAACCCAGTGGGAGTGTTAAGCTGTTACTTACAGCACACTCTGGAGTTTTGCAAGTTCTCCTTGTACCTATGCTTTCAGAGAGAGAAGAAAAGTCACTAAGAAATGGTAAAACTCTTTTTTGAATAATATATTTAAAGTATTAGGACAAAAATGCAATAAAAGTACATGCTTTATTTTTACGTTTTTTGCTTTTGCTTTATGCTGTGCCCTGATAATAACTGTCTCCATTATCTCACCGATACTACAATTGTGCTGCTGTTTTTTTTTCAGTCACAGCAACCTAAGATGTAACAGCAATCCATTTAGATAAAAAATGGCCCATTGTGTCTCTTACTTTGGTCTGCATGCATGCAACATCCTTAGTTTTAGTAAAGTTTTCTTTTTTTGCTTGCATCATTAAATGATTTTCCATTAAAGACAAACACAATTGCTAATTTATATTTCATTTCATTATTTTGTTCTTAAGACAGATATCAAAAGTGTGGTCATATGTAATCACATAAAAAGCTTTGAATAGGATAATTTATTTATGTTCTCATGCTGATAACAAGGCAAAATCTGTCTCTGCCAGACAGCCTTTAAAGTCTCTACTTTAAATTCTACAGGCAAGAGTTTCAAGAGCATCCATGTTGCTTGGAATTAATTGCATTGTGTGAGGCAAACATTTCAATATTTGTTTATGGTGTAATACTTTTTTTTCCCTTCCTTTTATTAGCCGCAGAATATATAAAACCGAAGTGGCTAAGAAATCTGAATTAAGGTTTTTCACTATACACTGTGCAGTATAATACCTATTCTAACTAACCTGTGTAAGAAAATCTGTGTACTTACGTATTTACAGACTGCTCCACTCAGAGAGGAGGGAGCACTGACAACAGATAGGCCATAGAAGCCTATAGGTGATGTCACTGCTCCCAGGCATTACCAGCCATTGTAAAGTGCTCTCTTCTTTCCTGTAGGCAGAGCTATAGGGGTTGCTTTACTAACGCTGAAGAGTGCAAAAACCGGTGCAGCTTTGCATGCTAGCCAATCAGCTTCTAACCTCAGATTGTTCAATCAAGCTTTGACAATAAAACCTTGAAGCTGATTGGTTTCTGTGTGGAGCTGCACCAAAATTCAAGCTTTACTAAATCAACCCCATAGGTTAATTTTTCCAGTCAAATTTGAGAATCCCACCACTATGTGTTTGTTATTAGAGTTGGGCAAATGGTTCGGCCCGAGCATGAATTTGGGCTGAACATTGGCTATTCACTCCATTTGGGGAACACCCGAATTTTCACCCAACATACACCGGTCTGTGACATCACAAAGGGGCGATGCCACCAGGTGATGTCGCCAGGTGGCCCCGTCTTTACTTATATAAGAAATGTCAGACGGCGGAGGAGGCAGTAGGCATTTGGCCTACATGGACGGCAGGAGCATTTTTTTTCTTTTTCTGGTGCGGCGGCATTATTGATGATGGATTTACATCAGAGGCGCTGTTTTTTTATTTTTTAGTAAAGGAATTGTCAAAAACTGCATTTTTATTACTTTTTGAGACTTTTTTGGTGAATGGGTATCATTCTCCTGGGGGGGGCAGGATCTGGGGGCCCCCTTGTTAAAGGGGCTTCTAGATTCCAATACTGCCTGCATACCCCTGCAACCACAACCCAGGGTTGTGGGGAAGGGACCCTTGTCCCCATCAACATGGGGACAAGGTGCATTGGGGGACAGAGCACCCTGCCACAAAGCACCCATCCCCCATGTTGAGAGCATGTGGCCTGGTATCGTTCAGGAGGGGGCGCTCACTCGCCCCACCCTTTCCTGACCTGCCGGGCTGCATGCTCGGATAAGGGTCTGGTATGGATTTTTTGGGGAACCCCACGCTGGTTTTTTTTTTTTTTAAGTGGGGTTCCCCTTAAAATCTATACCACACCAAAGGTTTTTTTTTTATTTATTTATTTTTTTCCAATAGCCAGAAGTCGGCAATTACAACCGCTAGTCAATTGAAATGTAATTTGACTTGGTTTTTTTGTTGAGAACTGTCAATTTTGCTGCAGCATGTTCTATGCATGCTACAGATGCGCCACTTTACAGGCTGACTAATGAGACCCCCCAAGCTCTATATTTAAATACATTTTTCGTTTTTATTGTTGTATTGCACTTTAAGCATCATTAAAATCACTGCTCCTGAAAAAAAAATATTGTTTTAAAAAATTGCATTGATACATGTCCCCCAGGGCAGTACCTGGACCCCCATACCCATTTTATGGCCAATTACTTACATATAAGCCTTCAAAATGGGCTATTTTGAATTTTCCTGTTCGGCTCCTATAGACTTCAATGGGGTTCCCCGTTCAGGTCAGAACTTTTCCCCTGTTCAAGAGTTCTGCTACGAACTGAGCAGGAGGATGTTCGGCCCATTTCTATTTGTTATGTATTCCCATTCCCACAACATACATTAAAAAAAAAAAGATAATGATAATTTGTAGTGAGTGGTCCTGGACCTTGAAGGCATGAATGTGCACTGAACTCATATAATTACAATTTGCATTACAAATTACAAGCACAAGGGATATTTATTTAAATTATTATTAAATTGTTAGTAAACCCCGCTTAGTAATTTTTACCTACAGGTAAGCCTATCATAAGGCTTACCTGTAGGTAAAATAAATATCTCCTAAACATACATTGTTTTAGGAGACATTCACACTGCATGCAGCCAGTTTCGTCACCAGCGCATGCACTCTGAAGGTCTAGCATACCTTGCCAGACATTCAGAGCTTCATGCCAGAACCGAGGGCTCCTGCACGCATGCCCAGGAGTGACGTCATCGCAGCTCCGGCCAATCACATAGTGGAGCACGCAAACTCAGAAGGAAGACTGGGGGAAGATGTCAGCCCTCTCAGTGGTGACAGTACAGCGTTGGAGGGCTTTGTTCCAAGGTGAGTATTTCATAATGTTAAACATTACGCCATTGCCTTTCAGGTGTTTTTTTTTTGTTTGTTTTTTTTTTTACAACAGCCGCGGTTTACAATCTCTTTAACCATTAAGTTAATTCACTTTCCAAAACGGCCTTCCTTTCACCAGCCTCTTCAATGAAATCCTCACTGTATAAAGCAGATCTAAATTCTGTGCTTAGATCTGCTGGAACAATAAATTGAATGGACAACCCAGTTACAAGTTAAAAAAAAGAAACACTGCTGTCAGGAATAAAGTGCATAAGTGAGTTGGGTCAAGAGTGGTGCTGAATCTGAATTAGCTCCATTTACAAATATAGTGGCAGATAAAAAGCCAGTCTAGTAATAGAAGTATATTCTTAGGCCACAGATGGGACCTTTGTTAAACACTTAAAGGATAGAAAAATCCATATGGATTCAGCCTCCAGTCTTCATGCACACTGCTGTAATAAAATTACTAATCATGAACACAGCATCTTGCTGGCAGAAAGATCCTGAATAAAAATATGGTCCATAAAGTGCACGTGTTTACATATATACAGGTGCGGAAACATTCACATGCATTTATACGCATTTTTTTTTTGCATGCATAAGTTTAAATTATGTGTATATACATATACTGCATATGCATAGGTTTACACATGTTTACAAGCATATACACGTAATTTACTGACTTCAGATGCAGATTTTCCATTACGGATTCTACAGATCTGAACGCAGCACAGTTTTACTGATCTTTACACATTGGGGTTGTTTTACTAAAACTGGAGAGTGCAAAATCTGGTGCAGCTCTGTATGGTAACCAATTAGCTTCTAATTTCAGCTTGTTCAGTTAACCACTTCCAGACCACCTTCCACACATTTACTGCGGCAAGATGGTCCGGTTGCACAAAACGCAGTAGCCTCTGGGGCACGCGTGATTGGCCAGAACACGAATCTCTAAGCAGGAACACGCATCTCTATGTTCTCCCAGTAAGAGCAATCCCCGCACAGTTAGTAAGCAACCCCTAGGGACACACTTAACCCTTTTATTGCCCCTGGTGTTAACCCCTTTTCTGCCAGTGTCAGTACAGTAACAGTGCATATGTTTAGCACTGATCACTGTATTAGGGTCACAGGTCCCCAAAAAAGTGTCCAAAGTGTCAGTTAGGTGTCCCAATTGTATTCCCACTAAAAAAATCGCTGATCGCCACCATTAAATATTTGTAGATGCTATAACTTTTGCGTAAACCAATCAATATACACTTATTGGTTTTTTTTTTACCAAAAATATGTATTAGAATACATATTGGCCTGAATTTATGAAGAAATTAGATTTTTTCAGTTTTTATATTGGATATGTATTATAGCAGAAAGTAAAAAATATTGTCCTTCTTATTTTGTTTATAGCGCAAATAAATAAAAACCATAGAGGTGATCAAATGCCACCAAAAGAAAGCTCTATTTGTGGGGAAAAAGGACATAAATGTTGTTTGGGTACAGTGTCGCATGACCGAGCAATTGTCAGTTAAAGTAACGCAGTGGCGTATCGCAAAAAATGGCTTGGTCATGAAGGGGTCATGAAGGGGTGAAACCTTCTGGGGCTTAAGTGGGTAAGCCTTGCCAAAAAAAATATGGAAGCTGATTGATTTCAGTGCAAAGCTACATCTGATTTTGCACTCTCCAGTTTTAGTAAATCAACCCCACTGTGTGCATGGACTATAGAAAATATTATAACTGCACTAAGATCTATAAAGAAAAAAACACTGTACTAATGAAAACATGACTTTATTTACGACCGTATGGATAAGCTATTCTTTTTATACATCATGTTAATACAATATGTGCTTTACTTGTTGCCCCCTTAAGAAGGGTGATTTATCCATTCCTTTATTCCATCAATATCTTCTATATCCCAAGAAGTAAAGTGCATGAACCTGGGAAAACCTACACATAAGAACGACTTCCTCTAAGGCCAGCCATGAACAGTTAGAATCTCGACTGGTTCAGCAGGAACCGGCTGAGATTCGAACCGTGTATGGGCAGGCTGAATGTACCAAGTTGATCGATCGATCAACTTGGGTACAACACCCCAGCCAGATTCACTTGTGATTATTGCTAGTGGCAGCTATAGCTGCTAGTAATAATGACTGTCTTGTCTGCCCTCGGGGGAGGGGAGACATCCCCACCGGGAGAAGACAATTGCTGGCCAGGAGGGATACCCCTATCAGCACTGTCTGTGTTGATGGGTAAATTGTGCAAAATTCACACTGTCTATGGCCTGCCTAAATCCCCTTCTCCCCTGAAAGCCAGGTATGGGACTATAACAGGAACACCATCCTATGGAGCACTCAAGAGATGGAAAGCAGCTGCAGGAAGTAGGAAGTGAGTAGATACCATGCATAGGTTCCAGTGGCGGCTGGTGCTGGAAAATGTGCGGCAAATCAATTCCACCCCCCGGAGATGATTGCGGGGAACACCACAGCCAACCACCATCCCCCCGCCCCCTATGATAAACAGACGGCTTCCTTACCTTAAGAGGTAAATGTCCTGTCTGCCCAGGATGACTCCAATCTCCTGTCCTGTCCAAGCCAGGGAGTGGAGGCGCTGCGAGTGAGCCATTGCGGCGGCTGCTGGGTTGGCCTTCCCCTCCTTGCGCCTCCTTCCTCCTCCTCCCCCTTGGCCAATATGGTTCCTTCTCCTTTCGGCCAATCGGGAAACGGGTCTCACAACCTGCTTTCTAATTGGTAGAGAGGAGATTTAGTGTGAAAATAGTGAACTTTCATTCGCTGTTGTCACACAACTGTGTGGGCTTAGGGCTCATTGCTTTGCGCCTGGAGCCCACCCAATTTTTGGAGCCTATTAGAGCCTCTGGCTCTAATCACATGCTTCAAACCCCCCCCCCCCCATTGGAATCCATGGTCCGGCGTCCCTGAAGGTAGATCAGAGGGCCAGACGCATGGATACAGGGAGAGGCTCCCATGCGCCCCTAATAGATGGGCCATCACTGAATTAGGTTCCTAAGCAAATGGCAGCAGGGGGAACTGTGAGGTTTACTTGTGCACACATCCATGCGATGGCTATGTTTTCCCTGCATGGGGATGCAAAGGTGGTCTGTGCTTTTCCGTGCAGGCTGTCCCATTCATGTCAATTGGAACACAGCCACTGCTCATAATTTGACATCCATGTGGGTACATCCGTGTGAGCGAGGCCTTAAAGTGCCCATATATTTTGTTTTATAAATTACAACATATTACCTTTTATGAATGTCTTTCTGGAATATTTTCTCCATTCAGATCATGAAACATCTTAGTCTCATGGAATAAATTTGACCAAGACACATAAGGATATCATTCAGCCAGCTTGAAAAAATAACTGTCAGCAATACTTTAAAATCTCCGTTATAAAGAAGGAATATGATTTGAAGCAGAGGTGTGTATTGGAAATCAGAGGTGAAGTGCCTGTGATTGTGCTCATTTACTGAAGTAGCCATGGGCACTTCTGATAAAATGTTCATGTGGAGAAGGAATCACACCACTAGTCCACAAAGGTGAAAATAGCAAAAGAGCAACAAGGTTCCATTACAGTTTTGCAGAATAAGGATGAGATAGGTAAGCATTCTCAGTTGATGTTTAGCATAAATTGGGTTAAACGGACGTGAAAGCTTTATTAAAGAAAAAATGTATATGTCTGATCAACAAACAAGGACATAGACATATCACTTCTGTTTTCCCTGGTCTTCTGTAATATTTCAAAGACTGTAAACAAGCTTGATAATTCAGACACTAATCAGCACAAATCCATTGTCGCTTTAATTAGCTGGTCAACGTGTATCCATTTTTCTTGTTTTCAAAAGAAAGCACGCAGTTCTGTACAATCATACAAATAAGGGATTTAACATGTACTGACTGCAGTCCATTTTTTTTATCCACTTGTTTTATACAGATCACAAGCAATAAACAAATGATTGCTTCACATATATTACAGAGGTTTCAAAGGAATACTTTCATAGCATGCTCAGTGAGGGATAATTGCTAAAGCTCATCTTCAGGCATTTTATCCCCCTTTTCTTCTTTTTCTTCCAATTTCTTGAATAATCTCTGCATCTCCTAATGTAGGTAAATACATATATGAAAAAAAAAAAAAAAAGTGTAGCACTACCTTTTGCTAGGCCTGCCAATTTATAGTCCCAGGTTCTATTCCTGCTAGTGTAACAGCCAGACAACATCACACTCTGATTTCAGAAATTACAGTCCATAAGGGTTGCCTTTTTCTAAAGTTTATTGCAGTAATAATGTGGACAGGGTTCAGGGAGCTGTGGGATACTCCACAACGCTAACAGGAACAATGAGGATACTCTTCCTTGTAGCAGCTCTGTTCCCCAGTCCCTTAAGCAGTGGGATATTAACTGATCAGCACTGGGGCACCTATAGCAATGACCCAGGTCAGGTGAGCCTTGTACTTTGTGCAGCAAGGGTGATAAAAGCAACAGTCACTGAAATTCTTCACCCTTTGGGTCAGTATTCAGTGTCCTTCCAGCTGGGAATGTCACTCTCTTATTCCAGCAGACAGACTCCTCCTGTGAACTCCCAAGGCATGTCTTTTTTTTTTTTAAGATATTTTTATTGATTATAAAGACATACAAACACAAAAACCAACAACCATATGTCGGGCAACATACCCGATCAGCAAATATAAAGTATTGGTGGCTTACACATGGGTAATAAAAAACTTTCCCAGTTACATTTTTGCATCAAATGGCATCATGGTATATCTTTAAGTAAGCATACTTGAGTCTATCGGGTATACGGCATAGCATATTGTTATTTATAACAATTCAGATGGACCATTGTTAGTCTAGGGTAGAGTAAGTGTCCCTGCTCCCTATGGCAGGGCGGGACATAGTGTAAGGGGGCTGGCCAGCCACCCGCCCCAAATCCTGTGAAATCCTTTACTCTGTTTTCGGAGATCAAATGTGATCTTGTATAGGGGTAATGCCTCATTCACCAATTTCAACCATAAGTTTTTATTCAATGTCTGTGAACTCTTCCACGTCAACAAAAGAGATTTCTTCGCGTAAAAGAATAGGATACGAAGGAGCCTCCTTGTCGAGGCAGGCAGTGACAGGTCCCCAAAGATTCCCAAAAGGCAGTTCTTAGGGTTAATAATATTAGGAAGGCCCAAGGCTGTCGAGATGAAGGAGCCAACGTCTTTCCAGAAGTGCTGTACAATCGGACATGACCAGAAACAGTGCAGGAAATCTGCTTGTTGGTTACAGCCCCTAAAGCATGTGTCTGTGGATGATAGGCCTATTTTATATAGTCTATGAGGGGTGAGATGGGACTGGTGGAAGACTTTGATTTGAATCACTCGGTCTCTGGAGGAAATTACAGAGGATTTGAAGGTGTCAGAGAATTCCGACCAATCCTCCTCTGTAAGTTGTATATCCAGATTAGTCCATTTAGTTTGGGCATTCCGGAATCTGGGGTTGTCCGCAGCTAAGGCCATGTAGTAGGTAGAAATTAGCTTAGTAGAGGCCGGGTCCCTGAGCAATTTTTCTAGGGAGGGCAAGCGGATTATATCATCTAGATTGCCAAATTGTGCCCTGATTGCATGTCTTAATTGGTAATAGTAAAATAGATAGGACTTTGGAAGATCAAACTCCTGTTGAAGTTGTTGGAAGGGTTTAAATCCCCGAGTGTCAAAGAGATGACACAGGTATCTAACTCCCTTTGATGATCTCTAAGTGTGTCATTGTACCATAGAGGTGTGTTCGGCGAGGCGTCCCATGGGTCCTGGGCGAATTTGTTTTTGATTATCCGAAAGAGTGATAGGGTCATATGTATTATGGCTGTCCCCGGCCTATCAGGGACACAGTTTCTATAGATCACGTTGTGGAGTGTTTCCATGGATGAGGCAATGGCCCCCTCCGTGCTGGTACAGGCATTAGTGTCGCTAGGGTGTAGCCAGTCATGTACAGATACTAATTGAGAAGCCAGGTAATATAAATAAAAATTAGGGAAGGCCAGGCCAGCTAGGTGGGACGGAAGTCGGAGTGTCTCAAGTGCTATCCTAGGGGATCTACCTCGCCAGAGGAAGGTCATGCATGTGGAGTCTATACGTTTAAAGATGGATTTGGGGACCTTACATGGTGCATTGGCCAGGACATAGAGTAGCTTGGGAAGATAAATCATTTTAATAACATTGGCCCTGCCCATGAGATCCAGCGGGAGATCCATCCATTTTTGAGTGTGTTCTTGTAATTGTTTTAATAAGGGGCATATGTTGTTCTCAATGTATCGCGAGAGCGGTAGTTGAGCCATCACTCCCAGATATCTAAATGAGGAGACTACCTGTAGTTCCGATCCCGCATATATCAGGGAAGCGGCCACCTGGTCCAAAGGAAAGAGGATTGACTTTTCCCAATTCACTCTAAAGCCTGAGTAGTCCCCGAACGTGTTAATAAGGGTTAATATGTTTTTAAGGGAGTCCTGGGGATCCGCCAGATACACCAAAGTATCGTCAGCATAGAGTGATATGCGTTCTTCTATCGTTCCGACGGGGAGGCCCTTAATTTCGGAAGTATTACGGATTTGTATGGCCAGGGGCTCCATAGCCAGAGCAAACAGTAGGGGGGATAAAGGGCAACCCTGTCTGGTTCCCCTGGTAATCGGAAATGCCTCCGTTACTGAGGAATTTACTCTAATATGGGCTGTTGGAGAGCTATATAGGAGTTTGATCCAAGCTATCATACGCGGACCGAACCCATATCTCTCCAAGATCTTGAATAAGTAGGGCCATTCCACACTATCGAATGCTTTTTTAGTGTCGAGTGACACAATTACCCTAGTAGGTGTACAGTCATGAGGGTATTGTAGATTATGAAACAGTCTGCGTATATTCATTCTGGTGGATCTTCCTGGTATAAACCCGGCCTGATCACATCCTATCAATCTGCCAATTATTAGGTTAAGGCGATTAGCGAGTACTTTAGCGAGAATCTTAACGTCCACGTTTATTAGGGATATGGGGCGATAGGAGTCACAAAGTAATGGATCTTTTCTAGGTTTTAATAATAGGACGATTAATGCTTCCCGCATGGATGGTGGGAGGATACCCTGTTTCAGAGCCTCATTATAAGTATTAAGAAGGAGAGGACTGAGTAGTGAGGCGAACTTCCTATACCACTCAGCCGGGAAGCCATCCAAGCCCGGGGATTTATGATTCGGGAGTTGTGAGATTGCCATCTGCACTTCCTCTATTGTGATGGGGGCTTCAAGGTCCCTCATTTCCTGATCTGTTAAGTGCGGTAGTGGGATTTGTGTGAGGTACTCAGTCAGGCATGCATCTGAATATTGCGCCCTTGTAGTATATAAATCTTTGTAGAAGGACAAGAATGCATCCACAATATCTTGTGGGGCGTCACTAATCCCTCCTTGTAAGGTAAGAATTCAGGGAATAGAGACAGGGTTATGATCCGGCCTAACTAGGTACGCTAAGAGCCGTCCGGCCTTATTACCATGTTCAAATATTTTTTGTGTTATATGCAGCATACGTTTTTGAGTTAAATCTAGTAATTTGAGCTCATATTCTCTACGTTTAATCTTCCACGAATGATGTCTCTGAGGGTCTGGGTGTGTGACATAATCTACCTCAGCCGCCACCATTGCCTCCTCCAATTCCCTGGTACATTATACAGCATTCTTACGTAAGATACCCGTTATAGACATAAAGGCACCCCGTAGTACAGCCTTGGAGGCCTCCCACACAGTGGAAAGGTCCATGGAGCCCCTGTTGACCTTCCAATAGTCCACAATGTCTCTCCCGCATGATCTCTGTATGACCTCGTCCTCCAGGCATTGTGATCCCATGCGCCATAGGATGGGTCCTTGTGTAGGCAGGAGGAGGAGATCCACCATCAGGGGTGCGTGGTCAGACACCCCCCTGGGTAAATAAGACACAGACGAAACCAATGGGAGAGCATCAGGAGTACCAAATGCCAGGTCAATACGTGACATAGTATGAAAGGAATCAGAATGGCATGAATACTGATAGTCGGTGGGGTGTTTCCACCGCCAGATCTCAGTGAGGCTGTAAACTTCAGCCCACTCTACAAAAGAGGGGCAAGGCCTGCCTCCTCCCCCCAAGCGGTCCATTAAAGGGTCAAGAAGCATTAAAGTCTCCTATGTATAGTATCGGTCCAGGGGATCTGGCAGCAAGGAGGAGAGATAATCTGGAGAGAAGATCTGGGGTAAATGGGGGAGGTATATAGACATTGACCAGAGTAAAGGTCTTTCTAGCAATTTGTATAGTGAGTATAATGAATCGACCGTCAGGGTCCGTCGTCACGGATACAATTTCAGCTGATAGGGACTTTGCCAGCAGAATGGAGACACCCCTAGAGTATGTAGTGTGATTGGCATGATATGAAGAAGCCACCCATGCTTTCTTTAGTGAGCGCGTCCGCTCTTTGACTAGGTGCTTCTCCTTGAGGCAGATAATGTGTGGTCTGTGACGCTTGAGGAATGAGAAAATTAGGGACCGCTTGTGAGGAGAGTTTGCCCCCCTTACATTCCAAGAGATACTTTTTAGTGGATTAGCCATCTATAACATGTAAAACATTTCCTATACCACGAAGGATAATACATGAGTCAACATCACAAAGAGCAATCCAGGTTATATGGTTTAGGTATACCCATATGCAACAGAAGGAAGTCAAAAGTCTCACCATTATAAAGCAGTGGAAAAAAGATAGTGGTTCAGCTATCACAAACTTACCCGACCATAATAAGCCTATTGAATCCCCCCCTCCCCCTCCCATCCCACCCTGCTCAACCATCCCCAACCTAGCGAGCTTGGATCCTGAACTGACCGAAAGTTCAACAAAAAGTCCAAAAAAAAAGAAGAAGAAAAAAACAATTAGAAGGCACTTCCCATGGCTTCGCCATGCAGTGGAACGGGGTCGGTAAGGTGTATGTTTTTAGCTCCATTGAAATATAACCAAAGTTTCTGAAAGATAAAAGTAATGCAGTGGATCGGCCAGGTGACCACCCATGTAGTTGTCCGCATCAGGAGTACTGGCTGGGAGGAGGTCCAAGACAGTACAGGTGACCCTAGGCGTTATTTTGTCTGCTATAATGGGGGCAGGCATAGACAGGAGCCGTATCAGTGCCTACAGTTTGCAGTCCCAGGTATGAGATCAATGTCTGTTTAAGATCTCCCACCTGGGCCATCTATTAGGGGATAAAGGTACAAGTCCTGTATATATGCGGTAACATGTGCAGTCAGGTTTCCAGCAGGATTGTAACACGTCTCAAAAGGTGATCAGATTGGTCATTTTTTTATTGACCCGTACGTCCCCGTCGACGCTGTGGACCAACGTGATCGTCGAGCCAAGCCATGGCTTCTTTAGGTGAGTTGTAGAAGTGGGCCTTGCCTTCCCAGATGACTCTCAATTTGGCAGGGAAGAGCATAGCATACTGTAGGCCCTCCTGTCGGAGACGGTTCTTTACTGCAGAGAAGGAGACACGTTGTCGTTGCACATCCGCTGAGAAGTCAGGATAGATGGAAATGATATTGCCATTATATTTAAGTGGGCCCTTTTCTCTGGCCAAACGCAGAATGGTCACTTTGTCTTGGAAGTTAAGGATACGTGCAATCAAGGAACGTGGGGGGGCCCCTGGGTTTGGCGCTCGTGATGGGGTACGGTGTGCTCTTTCAATGAGGAAAGCGTGAGACAAGCTTTCGACCCCCATTACCTCTCGCAGCCATGAGTGCAAAAATCTCTCGGGACGAGAGCCCTCAGATCTCTCCGGGAACCCCACAAAACGGAGGTTATTTCTCCTGGAGCGGTTCTCCAGGTCGTCGATTTTTGCATGGCGGGCCACCAGTTCTGCAGTGTTTGCCTGAACAGCAGCCGACACTGGTAGTACCGTATCTTCTAGAGTACTGATGCGTTCTTCAGCAGCTCCAGTTCTCTCCCTTAGGGTTTGTACGTCTTGCTTCAGTAGTGAGTTGTCAATGGGGATGGTTTCAATTTGTAATGACAGGGAGGTTTTGCAGTCCTGAATCGCCAGCATGATCTCAGCCAGTGTAGGCTCTGCTGTAGGTGGCCCAGAAGCCGTACTGTCAGTAGGGCTGTGGGGGGAGTCCAGCATCCGGTGGGGTTCCCCCTGCATTTTAAATATGTCCGGCCCAGATGCACACATTTCCTGGGGTGACGGTGAGGAGGAAGCTGTATGTGGCGGGGACTGGGGCATATGCACAGGTTCCATTACATTTCCCGCATCTCCTTGTCTTCTAAATTTGGCCAGTTGCTCTGCTGCCGATGCAGGTATTGGAGGGCCATATTTGACCATCATTACGCCACTGTAGGGGGACACGTTTCCCACCCCCCAGTCATATAAATGTACAGGAGAACGGCACAGATGTACGGGGGGTTATTCACCCAGGAGAGGTGGTATCTGTTAGGTAATGTAGGTGAGGCTCTCTAGTATCAGGATACAGGGTTGCAATCTATGGCAGGCTGTGATTGGACCCCCGCACCAAACACTCCAAGCACCCCTTTTCTGCAAACAGGATCTCTGGGGGAGGCAAGGGCAGTGTCCAACTTGTTAAATCGGAGAATAGGAGACAGTCCTGCCCCTCCCTTTGATAAAAAAAGATGCAGTAGGCCCGGAGGGTGTACCAAGATGGTGGCCGCGTGTTGTAGGCCGTGGCTCTCCCCCAGTCCCCCAATCACCGACTCCTCTGATGTTGTTATCCCTGGATAGGTGGGGAGGTAGCTGTGCCATCAGATGGGTACCCCGGGAGCCGCTGGAGCATGGAAGGCCCGATTGCTGGAGGAACCTCGGACTAGGCCGCAAAGCCGGGGCCTCAATTAGTGGGTCCGGCCGGCCGAATGTGGAAATATGCCCCAATTCACGAAATAACTTGTTCAGTAGGTCGTGAGCAGTGGTGGCCGAGCCTGCAGAGACTCAAAATCAGAAGGATGGCAGAGGATGGCAAAGGATTAGCATGAGGATGAATGGAGCTCTGTGTCTATGCGTCCTTCTCCTCTCACATCCCGGACACGCCCCCAAGGCATGTCTTTAGTTGCACCCCTCTTTGGTCCCTGAAAGGGTTTAGTGGCTGAGCAGACCCTCTCATTCAGGCTGGACCTTCAGCAGGAGAGCTAGGAAGGAACAAGAACCCAGGCTCCTGGGCCCCAGTCTATTTATACACTACCCAACCCGCATCTGGACACATCTCTCCAGGGACTGGCTGGGGCTGGATAAATATTCAGGCTGCCTATCTGACTCTTCCACCCACTAATTTCTGGAAAGCTCCAGAAAATAGCGGGAGGGGGGCAGTTAGACCTGCAGAGCCCAGAGTAGCCCAAAACAGTCAATTCTGGTCTGCTTATTACAGGAGAGACAGAAAAAAACTAAATTTTCCCTAACAAAAGAGAACCTAGCAGCATAGCAGGAGGGTGCTACAACAGGGAGCCATTTTAATTGCGCAAGGATTTGTATTTCTGTCAATCCAATTCTGAAATTTACATAGTTCTGCCATGCCATACAGCTTTCTGTGGCAGGGCAAGAGACCTGATTTTTTTTTATTGCTGCCGTTCAGTAACATGTACAGGTCTACATGTGACAGGACAGTTAGATACAGTCCAGACACACCAGATTCAGTCCACTGCATTTTTATTCTGCATGAAAAATGCATGGACAGTGTTTAACATGTGAAAGACGGCAAAAAAAGGAGCATCAAAAACACATCGGAACGGACATGGCCTCAACTGAGATGAAGAAAAAAAAGATGGGGAAAAAACACACCGGAACACATCAGAAAATGTTTAAAACACATTAAATATGCACCGGAATGCATCAAGACCTGCATGCAGAAACACATGCAGAAAGCAGAAATTGGGGTGTTAACCGACCCTCTATTGCAGGGGATGCCTAAATTTGAAATTCTATCCTAATACAGACATCTTAAAAAAAGCAGAAAGCCAGTCACATGAGCACAAATGACATTGCTTTTTGTACACCAAAGGTATATGGTTTCCATATTACTTTTTTTGACAGTTTTGGAAAATTACAGCAGTAGTTTGAAATAGAAATGTAATTTTAATAACATTATACTACAAAATGGCTTCTGTAGCAATTCTTTATGCTACATCACTTTATAAATGAAAGTGGAGTTCACTTTTGAGGATATACTAATGCAAGCAGAGATGGATTCATTTGTGTCTTATATCTGCTTGAAGAATTATAACAAAAATTGTGACATCAGATGATTACCACTCAATCCAGCTGAAATTCTCATTACTATAGGCACCAGCAAACAGCAGCAGATTCTCTTGACAATACATTTTTTTTTAAAATTATTTGATTTACTAATGGCAAATAGACTGTGCACTTTGCAAATCCAGTTGCACTAATATTTCCCAGAGCTTAGTGAATGTGGTAAAGCTCTGCTGATTTATATCCTCCAATCATGTGCAAGCAAAAATATTTTTTATTATTTTGCTTGCACCTGATTAGGTATTCTTTACAAAGTGAAGTTTCAACACATTATTTACTAACGGAAATTAGTGAAACTGCACTTACAATGTGCACAGTCTATTTGCCTTTATGATACTCTAACTCAAATAAAAAAACTGATTTTGCAACCATCCCAATGTCAAAAAATGTTAAGACAACTCACTGTATCCATAAGAAAAATATGTTTATTAGAATCAAAACAAAGAAAGGAAAAACAATATTAAAAATCAGTACCATTCATACAATAACATTCATACTGATAAAAAGCCATATCCACCTCATATATGCATGTAGTTATGAAAACAAGTGACAAATAGAGATGTTGGCTCCACCCCCTGGCTCGTGTTGCCACTGTGGGGGGATATATGTATGCACTTTCTGGTTGTAATCAAAAGAGGTTCACATAGTTCATATTGAAAACAATACAGATGGATGATGGTAGGGTAGCTGAGTATAGTTGAAATTACTGCAGTGATCCCAGAGGAGATTCGATATTCAGGGTTCTAGATGTGTGGTGTTATGTGAATATAGCCACAAAATCAAGGCAAGACACTCCATACCCTGAATTACTTCCCTCACAATGTGTAGTTAATCAGTTGGATAGAGTCACATGACAAACTCAAGCTACCAGTTCCAGTTCTATGTGGACCAATTGTAATTCAAGGTGATTTTACAAATAATTATGGAAAAGTCCCACATCCAGAAAATTAGATATACTTATCAGGTCCTGTAGAGCACCTATATCCTTAAATCAGTGAAAGAACCATCCCTTGCAAAGTCTGCTATTCTATGGGTGTAATAAGAATGACAAATGGGCCATAGTGGAGAGATAGACACGGTTTCGCCGGTCTCTGCTGGCTGCTTCAGAGGCTAAGGAGAGTGTGGTTGCCTTTGTCTGGTCACACTATCCTTTCAATTTCAAAGGCATGAACACTAGTGTGGGCATTAACAAGCATGCAAGTTTGGGAATCATTTCTATGAATAATATCCAATGTCAACTACATATAATTACATATTAGTATTGCATAGTTCATTGCATATTCTCCTGATTCAGTAGAAGCCCAGGGAGGTTTTTGTTTTCTATAATTTTTTTCTATATATACACTGTGATGGCTGAACTTAACATCGACCCGACGGCTATGCCCACCCTCCCACTTCTGACACCAATTCTAAGAATATCCCAGATATGCAACGACTTAACTGTACCTATCTACCTAAGGGATATTCCTTATGTAATACTTATCTACCTTATCTATACTGACTGTCTGGGATCACACGTGTGTTGTGGTGTTACACACACTACATCAAGTGTTAACACACATCCTTACATGGCAGCCCATTCATTTTATTAGGCTGCCCAAAGCACCAAAACATATCAAAAAAGTGCATGATATTATTTTTTGTAACACAATGCATAGTAATGCATTACCATGTGTTGTACTGCTGAAATAAATATTTATTGGCAAGGTGCATTGGGGTGCTATTAAGAATGAATGACACCACAGCGCATCAGTTCCCAAAACACAACAGTTTGAACCCATATTCAATTTTTAATTTGCCAAATGACATCAGTTTATTTTAGATTATTTCCAAACAATACATTCTCTTGGATGAAATGGAATTTAGATAATATACTATTTTTTATTTCCTTTTAAACATAAAATTGTTTTCATGTAAAGGATTAAGAGCCTAAGGCGTATATGGAAATGTGACAGGGAAAGTAAAAAGTTAATTACTGTATGTGATTTTTTTAAATCAATACAGCAATTTTAACAAACACATGGCTCTTCATTATTATGAGTGACGACAGTTTCATCTGAAAACTCTCATTGTAATACTAAAATTGAAGAATATTCGAAATGATAACAACTGCTACACCTTTTTTTCATTTAGAGCCACTGACACATTACTTTTGTTGGAACACAGTGCAGAAACTCTTTCTTCAAGTTGTGCATGGAGCTGAAATCATTTACAAGTTGGCTTTGCACGGCAACAGCTATTTAGGGTTATTATTTTTTTTCCCATTTAACACAGTGACATCCTGAGTACAGCATAATGCGCTGAAAAAGGCTTAAGGAAAGCTGGATGAATTAAGGTATATAAACAAAGTAATAAATAACACCTTTCAAGTAAGCAAAAGGAAAATAGGCAGTCTGCAGTCCATGTTACCTTGATGTTATATGACAAATAAATGCATGATGGGAAAAGGAATGTTAATTTACTTTTTTATCCTTCTTTCAATCACTTACATTTTCATTTCACATAAATACCATATTCGACAACCTTATAATCAAATGTACCAAAACACCAGGCTTCTCAAGTTGTGGAAACATGTTTGAACAGACCCCCAGAGGCTTGTAAATAAATGTACAATTCTGTATATAAAAGTTGGGCCGTCCCCAATAAAGCATACATACAGCACTTTGTAGATAGGACATATAAAAGTGCATTTGTTTTATACATTCAGCTCACTTTTGCAAACTGAATAGTAACACAGTAACATTCAGACAGTTCAGGATTCTAATCATATTTAGGACTCATTTACATTTGTGCGGTGTGTTTATTCACCTGTGTTGATATATTAATGTGTATTAAAATAAGGCAGCCAATTAAAAATAATGGGATGACAATACACCAAAACAATGGCCCGTGTGTATTGCAGTTGGTCCAACAGTAGCTGGCTGTTCGGCCAATGGCTGACTTTTGAATAGCACCCCAGCGCCAGTGGCTACTGGTGCTAAATATTTTTGGGGGGCAACAAACAAACCCCCAGGTCCGCACTCACCCCTCCAGCGGTCACGGCACCATGGCTTCCCCGGCTTCCTACCAGCCAACCCAGTCTTCTTTAGATCTGCCTCTTGGCCGGACCACTTAGGCCCTTAATGTTAGGTTGAAGGAACAAATTGCCAATATTTGAAAAGGATACCAAAATCACAGTGTGCCTAGACACTATAACCTTGTCCATAATAGGGACCCCCGTGGGACCCTATTTGTGGTTATCAAGCACTTTGTCCCACATTGAAGGGGTGACCTCAAAGTGAGGGAACTCTCCAAGATGGAGACCAGGTGGATTTATATCCTCAAAAGTTATATCCCACATGGTATGAATGTGGACTGGGATGTACATTTTTTATCAATAATGCCTAGACCTGCGCTGCATAGTTAAATAATAAAAAACTTTTTTATTATTTTTTTTTATACATTACATATACAGTATTGAAAGACAATTTTATACAATAGGAGAATTAATTATTTCACGTATACTGTTTATTATAATTTTTCGATTTGTTTTATATAGATCATGTTATTTAGAATAATTAATTTCTATGCAATTTTATAATTTATGCATATAAATCTAGATCTCATTATTAAATATATGCTGTTTTAAAATGTATAATTTAATTTATTCAGGTTGATTATGCTATCTGCCTAGGCTTTCTTTACTGGTCCCATATCAATTGGGGTTGGATTAGCTTCTTTCAGCCTTTGGGGACATTCTGTGTTTTATGACATAATTTCTGGAGTATAGAGGGCTTAATGTTGTCCCGCCGTCATTAGGAAAGCTTTAGATTGCTAAGCAACAGTGAGATTGAGGCTTGGCTCGATAGGGATGAACCGTAGGCTGTAAGAATGAAAGCATGGCTTGGATCTATAGAGTTATTATTATTCAATGCGGTAACAGGAAGTGTCTCCCATGCCCCAGAAGACTTCCAATTGCGACGAAACTGGTCAGACGAGGAGACCCCTTACTGTTACCGTGGCTTATGCTTAATTTATCGGTATTGTACAATTGGCAATTTTTAACTATTTGCGTGCTGAAGTTTGTAAGAGGCAATGTTGTGCTGAATAAATTCCTTGAAGGGTTCACACTATTGGAGTCCCTTTCTTTCTATTCCGTTACCTTTGAATGCTTTGGATGAGTTGGACTGAATGGATGACAAGCCTTAGTGAGACACAGATCAATGGTGTGCAATGCTGTTATCATACTAAGGTGTTATACACCTACATGCTCATTTGACCTTCCATAATTAGATGGTCCATGCCTTCTGGTAAGCATCCATCTTGCCTGTATGTTGGTGAATCACTTGGTGGAGGATTTCTGCTTTCGGACAAGTCTGCACAATCTGTTGGATGTTTGATGTCTTCAATTATTCTGGGATATCACAATTCCATAGAGACTTTATGCACAGATGGGAGTGTGATTGATCACTTGGACTTGATATAATGTCCATTTATACAGTTTTTTCTATTTAGTGCAACTTTTCTCCTTTCTTATGTGTCAATTATGTGCAATATCTCACAATTAGAGTTTATTTCCCCTGTATACATAAGTGCAGTATTATTTTTTATTGCTTGGCACAAAGCACATATATCTACAGTATTTTATCCTGTACTTTACTATACAGTAAAATCCCTGGAATACTGGGATCCGATAATATTGTTGAAAGTGTAAATAATGTGCTGTGTTAAATGAAGTATCAAAAAGTATGTGCCATGGTTGAATAAACAAAAAATATGCCATGATAAATCCTACGATCATACATATGGTTATCCAAATCAGTTATGATACTGCATATTCATCACTTAAATCTTGAAAGTGACTGGTATATTCAGTCAACTAAAAATAGATCCAATGTTGTATCAAAAAAATCATAAACACAAATTTCATAGATAGGTGAGTTATTGTGCCCACTAAGAGTTTCCATCCATCTCCTTTATATGACAGTGTCTTTGTGCAAACTTGTGCCAGTACTTCACCACCATGTCATAAGTATAATGGATGGCCGCTTACCAGGTCCATAGATCCTTAAGGGTTCTTATGAGCATATCAGATATCCTGGTTAGTGTTGAGCGAACCCGGACTGTAACGGGACCCGGACCCGAACATGGACATTTCAAAAAACTCTTGGGTTCGGGTCCGGGGTTCTGGTATTTTACTCCACGTGTTGAGAAGCTGCAGGGCAGCCAATCAACAAGCGTTTCACTGGTTTGCCCTTAGAAGCCATCACAGCCATGCCTACTAATGGCATGGCTGTGATTGGCCAGTGCATCATGTGACCCAGCCTCTTTATAAGCTGGAGTCACTTGATGCTGCAGTCACATGCTCTTGGGTTAGCTGTAGGGAGAGGAAGCTGACGGCGTCAGGGAGAGATTAGAGACATTTTAACAACATCTGATCCTGCATCCTGAGATAGATTACTACTGCTGTGCTGTTGCTCTGAGGACAGATAGCAGAAATTTGAGATTTCAAATACGGCTGCTTTGAGTTGCAGATCAAACTCTGCATAAAACAACGATCGCTATGATCGTGCTCAACGATCAGATTGTTTGAGGAATTTGAGATTTCACATACTGCTGCTTTGAGTGACACATTGCAGATCAAACCCTGCCTAACACAACGATCGTTACGTTCTTACACAACGATCAGATTGTGGGATCGTACACAACGATCAGATTGTGGGAGTAATTTGAGATTTCACATACTGCTGCTTTGAGCGATCTGACTGCACTAAAACTTGTTCTTAGACAGGGAGATTCGTTGTCGACCTTTGAGAGGGAAATCTTGATCCTCTACTAAAAAGTTGTTATTACACAGTGAATGTCGTTGTCGACCGGGATATCCTCATCCGTTACCAAAAACTTGTTCTTAGACAGGGAGATTCGTCTTCGGAGATGGATCACGTCAGTCTAGCGAGTTTCGTCGTCATACACTTTAGAGTTTAATGAGGGTGTTAGACTAGCAACACATGCTAGGGTGTTAGACTAGCAACACATTCTTGC
>BLSH010345484.1:639001-660082 GCA_018402905.1 Glandirana rugosa | reverse complement strand
GTGCTGGCGTTGCACCCACATGCCAGCTGATGCTGAACATATATTTTGGAGCTGTCTATTAGTTCAGAAATTTTGGTCTGATATCACTTCCTGTATCTCCTCACTATTGTCGGTTCCTATTCCTTTAGCTAAAGGGGTTTGCTTATTGGGGTTGGTGGATGAGGTGGTCCCTTCCAGGGCCCTTAGGACGTTTCTTACAATTACTCTGTTTTATGGCAAAAAGGCTATACTGTTACATTGGAAAAAGCCAACTGCTCCTACGCTGACCTTTTGGAAGGGGCTGGTGAACGCTATGCTGCCTCTATATAAGGCAGCATATGTTTCAAGAGGATGCGAGCGGAAGTTCCACAGGGTCTGGCAGCCTTGGCTGTCTGACCGTACGACAGCTGGTTGAGAAACACACTTGGTGTAGTCGGTCAATCTGCACGGAATATGGGGCAGAACTACTGTCATAAGTTTATGATGTATAACTTTATGCTACATGGATCAATATGGATTACTTCCAATAGGTGTGTGAGGTAGATCACCTCGTTAACGGGAAGTGGTGCGAGTGGGCCAGTGGAAGGGGTGGGGGATGGGTTGGGGGGGGGGATGGGGAATGTTTTGTTGTGTTTGTTGTATATGACTAATCTCTAAAACAATAAACAGAATTTGATAAAAAAAAAAACAAAGTGCATTGTCACTTAAGCTAGGAAACAAGGTGAAGCTGTCTTCATTTCAATCATCCAGTTGCATGAAAGACAAAATACTTCTTATATTTCTTTTGGTTATTCAATTATTTGTACATAATTGATCAGTCCAAGAAAACACATCACCATCCAATTTTCTAAGCTAATACTGGTCTTACACCTGTAGAATTTTGTTCAAATCTTTGAACCAGAAAGTATAAAATCATTTGTCCAACTATCTGATGGTGTTTCCTGAACTTGACTAATTTTGAACAAATTGTTATTTAAATACCGAATGACAGCTACAGCGAGGGCTTCCAGTGCTGGGAGGGCGTCATGCTCTGTGACTGCCGAGTCCTTCAGACTTGGCTAAACACAGAACAAGTAAAGGGCCAATCGCAGTGGGCCCTTTACCACATGATCAGCTGTCAGCCAATGACAGTTGATCACAGAAGTAAACAAGCCTGTTATAGGCTTTTTTTTCTCCTTGCGATCAGCATCAGAAGACAAGAAAAAAGCCAGTTACCACCTTCTGTTACAGGGACACTGGTCCCTGCCTCAGTGCCCGCCACTGCAGCTAATCAGTGCCCACCAGTGCCACCTATCAGTGCTCACCAGTGTCACCTATCAGTGACCGCCACTGCAGCTAATCAGTGCCCACCAGCGCCACCTATCAGTGCTCACCACCAGTGTCACCTATCAGTGACCACCAGTGCCACCTATCAGTGCCCGCCAGTTCCACCTATTTGTGCCCACCAGTGCCACCTATCAGTGCCCACCAGTGCTGCCAATCAGTGCCCACCTGTGTCACCTATCAGTGCCCATTAGTTCTACCAATCAGTGCCCCACCATCAGCGTCACCTGTCAGTGTTGCCTATCAGTGCCACCTACCAGTGCCTATCAGTGTCACCTATCAGTGCCCATCAGTGCCACCTGTCAGTGCCCATTAGTGCCACCTATCAGTGCCCATCAGTGCCACCTATCAGTACCCATCAGTGCCACCTATTAGTGCAGCCTCATCAGTGCATCATCATCAGTGTCCACCAGTGCCGTCTCATCAGGGCACACCAGTGCAGCCTCAGTGTCCATCAGTGTGGCTTCATCAGTGCCCCCCATCAGTGCCGTCTCATAAGTGCCCATCAGTGCAGCCTCATCAGTGAAGGAGAAAAACTACCTGTTTGCAACATTTTATAACAAACTACAAAAAAAAGTAGTTTTTTTTCAAAATGTTGATCTTTTTTTGTTTCTTTAGCAAAAAATGAAAAACCCATTAGTGATTAAATATCACCAAAAGAAAGCTCTATTTGTGTGAAAAAAATTATAACAATTTAGTTTGGGTACAGCGTAGCATGACCACGCAATTGTCATTCAAAGTGCGACAGCACTGAAAGCTGAAATTTGGCCTGGGCAGGTAGGGGGTTTAGGTGCCTAGTAGGCAAGTGGTTAATTAGATATTGGAATAAACATTCTGAAAGCAACTATCCTCTAACAAAATTTAATAAGTGTAAGGCCAGCTTTAATTCAAAATTATTTTGCCAAGTGAACAGTCTTTCTTTGTTTTTCAGCCACTGTAAGTCATCTGACTCATTGAAAACAATATACAGCCTATGGGGCAGGTATCTTATCTCAGCAGTTGTTAAACAGAGCTAAAGAGTGATTGTACTTTGCCAGTGGTGGATAAATTACAAAGCTCTACATTTCCTATAATAACTAGAATTTAAAGTATCAAGCATGTAAACAATATAAATGCAATATACTTTCTCTTTGAAGGAAGGAGCAACGACTATTATGACATGCAAATTCATTCAATAATACTGACCGTTTTACTGCAAATATGTAACAGAAAAATCTGTTACTTACTGCCAACCCCCCTGGGGAAATAGTCACAGGGGTAATCTAAAATAACTAAAAATTGTATCAGTTTTTTTTTTTTACCAATAAAACTAGTAGTCATAAGCAAATAGCCACATTAATATATATGATTTATAAAATACAACTGCATTTAAAAAAAAATAACGACAGAATTTGACATTTTAGTGTAATACAGAACAGTATTATATTAAGCATCCAAATTAACCAGTCCTGCTGGTCAAGTTAGATGCTTAATATACAGTAAGCTCTGTATGCTGTAAAGTATACAGGCAGAAAAATACACAGGCAGCACGGCATAGATCTTGACTCAGCAGCTCTTCTCACCTTTAAAATTAATAAGAGTGAATTAATCCATATAATTAAAGGCCTCAGAAGGAGTTCCTAATTCAACAAATGAGTTCCATGCACTGCATGCTCATCAAATGCAAAATAATTTAGTAACTAGCTAATTAATTTGTAATTGACAACACTGTCTTATTGCGGAGGACTTTTTTCATTTGGCTATCTCTCAGTAGCTGGTGGCCTTGGTGCTCTCTGGAATCATTACATTAGTCAAGCATAAAGCAGTTCTTCATGCATAACTTTTATTGGCAATCCGCGTGACTTTCTTTTCTACATTTTAATGTTTGAAATGTATTTAACTATATACATATGCAGCACAAATAAACGCCTTGCTTTCCATTAGAAGAAAGTGCTTCTAAAATACTGAATATATTTTCGTTCCTAGCAAGTTAGCCAATGCAATGTTTCCTATCCTCTAGAATTCTAACACTCACCTGTTATAAGAATGTGTACAAGTAGGGAATTGCAGGAGAAGCAAATTATAGAGGGTGAGGGGGGCTTGGCTCACCCCTAGACAAAGCCTAATGGAGTTATAGTTGCACTTTCTCAAAAGAAGGAACATAATGAGGGTGAATACATGAGACATCAGATGCCACCAGGCTATCCAAAAGCAGCTGTGTAGTCTGGAGTATTTTCATGATGATGACAGGTGCTTTTTATTTTTGGCGTGCATAACACTTTTTATGTGAGTATTATGATTTTTTATTTTCACAATAAAAACAGTTTACAGGATTGCACTATACGTTTTTACTTATGTATAGTGTAAGGGCAAGTGGAATGAGGTTTATATGAAAAACATACAGACCGGTTATAAGGAAGCATGAAAGTCTGAGGAAGAATGATCGGAGCAGTGCCTATTGGAGGAGTAGTGAAGTTTTCCTGTTTTTAGAGTGCATTTAGGCCTACTTAGCAATATGTGGTCATGGAAATCTGGTAAGTGTGCTGTGTTTTAAGCACTATAGCACAAAAGTGAAGACATTGCAAATGGATTGCACTGTGAATGAATCACCATTGGTGATTTGTACTCGGTGAAAGTGTGGATTGAAATGGGACTCAATCAATTTGGGGCAATCAATTTATTTTTTTTATTTATTAATAACATTAATTATTTTAAATAATATCACCTACATATATTTACATATATTCACCTTTACTAAACTACGTAAATGAAATCACATAAACTAAGGCTTATGACACAAGAAAGTAGTAAAAAATAAATAAATAAATTATAATATATATATATATACATATATATATATATATATATATATATATATATATATATTTATATTTATGATAATGTGTATATATATATATATATATATATATATATATATATAGATATATATACACACTATATTGTAGAAAGTATTGGGACACCTGCCTTTACCCGCACATGAACTTTAATGGCATCCCAGTCTTGGTCCGTAGGGTTCAATGTTGAGTTGGCCCACCCTTTGCAGCTTTAACAGCTTCAACTCTTTTAGAAAGGCTGTCCACAAAGTTTAGAAGTGTGTCTATTGGAATGTTTGACCATTCTTCAAGAAGAGCATTTGTGATGTCAGGCACTGATGTTGGACGAGAAGGTCTGGCTCGCAGTCTCCGCTCTAATTAATCCCAAAGGTGTTCTATCGGGTTGAGGTCAGGACTCTGTTCAGGCCAGTCAAATTCATCTACCCCAAACTCACTCATCCATGTCTTTATGGACCTTGCTTTGTGCACTGGTCCAAATCATTTGGTGGAGGGGGGATTATGGTGTGGGGTTGTTTTTTAGGGGTTGGGCTTGGCCCCTTAGTTCCAGTGAAGGGAAGGTGTCAAGACATTTTAGACAATTTCATGTTCCCAACTTTGTGGGAACAGTCCGGAGATGGCCCCTTCTTGTTCCAACATGACTGCGCACCAGTGCACAAATCAAGGTCCATAAAGATATAGATGGGTGAGTTTGGGGTGGAGGAACTTAACTATCCTGCACAGAGTCCTGTCTGTAATTTGACGGAACACCTTTGGGATGAATCCAAGCAAAGACTCATCGTATGTATTTTTGATATATTATTTGCTGGGATCATTTTTTTTTATAGCCACTTGGGTGGATTTACATGAAGGAAGAAAGGTCAGTGCAGGGTGATTGATTATATTATTAGAAATTATTAATAGTATGTACACATCTATTGTAATAGGGATGACAGGATGCCTAATGCTGCTTCAATATTTTATTACACTATAAAGGGGTTAAGACAAAAGATGTGATAGGGCAATGTGCAACCCCAGGTCGTGTGAAAAAATAAAAACAGAAAAATGTTGTGGTATAAAAGCAAATAAATATAGAGTAATGCGTGTAAAACAGGTGATAAAGTGCAACGTACTCTATCAAACCGGTGATCAATCAATTGGGATAGTGCAATCAATCCTTATAAAATACTCGGCATAAAATACAGAGAGGGTGGAACACTTCTCACACTGATTGGGCTTGTCATCCAACCTCCAAAAACATGGCCGCCATTATACAGTGGAGCGACATCCGCTGGTTGATGTTTCCTTCCAACAAAATGGCCGTGGATAGCCATAGGAGCGACAACAAACTTCCCAATTGATTACAGTATATAAGTCCAGAAGTAGAGAGTGACAGCACCGCTCCAGTCGATGTCCTATGACGAAACGCGTAGGGCGGGGCTTCTACGTCTCACGTCACTTCCGGTACTGGCCGTGGAACGCAGGGAACACGCCGTCCTCTTTCCTGTTCCTGTCTGATGCATAGCTACTACTATTCAACGCTGGACATCTGTTGCTTATACGTGAGTTTTTTATGGCTGATTGATTAAATCTGCACATACATACTGCGCAAAGATTTGGTCTGCTTTTTCCTTTTATATACCTGTATACACCTGGAATTGAATCGAGGTGGGGACATCAGTGAAGGCTGTGTCTACGGGGCACTTACCCCTTCAGTGGGGAGTGCTGTCCGGTGAGTGGATACATAATAGGAAAGCACACAAAGTGAAACACTGGAGGCACTGCGTCTTGTATTAATATTGCCATTCCCATCTGAGCATTACAAAGGACTTAGTGTGGATTTGCACTTTTGCACCTTTGTTTAAAGAGTGTTCCACCCTCTCTGTATTTTATGCCGAGTATTTTATAAGGATTGATTGATCACCGGTTTGATAGAGCACGTTGCACTTTATCACCTGTTTTACACACATTACTCTATATTTATTTGCTTTAGGATTTTTCACCTATATTTATTTTTTATTTTTTATTTGCTCTTATATATTCATTATTATTGATTTGCACCTTAGAAGGACTCATAGAACTTCAGTTTGCTGTTCTCTCAACACTTATCAGATATATATTTGCTTTAGGATTTTTTTTTTTTTAATACATTTTTTTTTGCTCTCATATATATTCATTATTATTATAATATATTGTTGACTTGCACTTTAGAAGGAGTTGTTAGTATATCATTTTGCTGTTCTTTCACCCATACTGATTAAGTTTTTAGTAATCATTGATTGACAGATTCATTGATCACTACGTGTTCATTTACACCCATCAGATTTTTTCCCCTAACCGTGGGGTGGATATAATTATTTATTTGATATCACTTTTTAGACCACAACATTTTTCTGTTTTTATTTTTTCACACGACCTGGGGTTGCACATTGCCCTATCACATCTTTTATCTTAACTCCTTTATAGGGTACAATTACCATAGGAACAAGCTAACCCTCCCACATAGGAGTAGAGCAGCGCCATTCCCACCTTAATTACATCATATTAATACAACTACACTTTTGTGCAGTTCGGTGGAGGCAGCAGCCCTTAGAATAATAGTTTTTTATGTCTATCCGTTTGCGCGGAACACATCCATTTTTTCTATAATATTTTATTACAATTCACTCTAAAGTTTAAGCAGAACTCCCTTTTTTTGGCCACTAGGTGTCTTTAGGATTTCAAGCTTAACAAAGCCTAGAATCTTTCAGTCTAAATCCTTTAAGACCAGGCTGAGGGCATGAGAGATGCTGCACACCACTATCTCAACAAGTGAAAAGAAGTGTGAACGGCCTCAGCCCCACCCATCTGGGCTTAAACATAGAGATCTCAAGGATAAGGCTGTTCACATTTCTTTTCGCCTTTTGAACTAGTGGTGTGTGGCGTCTCTCCCCCCCTTATACTTCACTGCTTCCTGGGTTAAGCATAAAACAGCCTGTGCGCTTATATTTCTGTGAGATATGGTATCTACCAGAGCACCTTGAGTGGTGCTATAAGTGGCTTTAAGACCAGGCAGTCATGACCCTGCCCAAGGCTTTGACTAGGAGAAGCAACAAAGCAATGAGCTCATCTCTCTGTCACTCTGCTTTCTCCTCCAATCAGCATACTTGTTGGCACATAATCAGAACGGCTCCTTAAAATGCTTCACCCTCTCTTTCTCTAAATTCTGCAAAAGGGACTGCAAAAGGCTGCTACCACGTCAAACCCTTACACTGCTTACATTAAAAACAATGCATTTATAATTGTAATAATGAATACAGAAATGTATTTTTTTGTTGTATTTTTAACTGCCTAGAGTTCTGCTTTAAACTTTTTAACACAAAAGAAAACACAGTTTGAATTTGATTATATGCTCTATACACCAGTGCATTATATACCTGCTGTTATAGATTGTGTGGTCACACAGATTGTTGGCCATAAGAATAGACACCATAAAAATAGCCAGGGGGTGTATTAATGGAATCCATGCCCTAGCTTTAACCTGAAACGGTCTAGCTAAAAGCTAGCTATATCATTACTGGTATACTACTTGAGGGTATGGATGTTTCTAAGTGCTTCATTGCATTTGTGTAGCACATGGTTTCCAGTAAGAGAACGTTTGCCATAGAACTATGCAAGTCACTGCTATATATAAGTGTGTGTATATGTGTGTATAGCCCACAGCAGAAATCAAATAGCACTTAATGGATTCACTTAGCAAAACATTCAATTTTAAGCTAAGAAAAATTTGGAATTTCATCTTAAATGATCAATCTTTTCAGAAGTAAAAACACTTTTTATTTTAAATCACTCTTTTAGCAAGAACGCATTAGCTGGGGACAAAGAAGCAGTTTAAATGGAAAATCAAAATAACATTCAGGCATTCTGCTGCAGCATTGTAAAATGTTTAATTGGACAAGAAACACATTTGGTAATGTAATAACAGAACATTATTCTGCTTTGCAGCTGCTGACTAATGAAGTGAAAAGTATCCTTTAGCTTTAATATTTCCACATATTGAACATGATTATTCAGACAGCAGGCATGTTGTAGCATTATACGTTTTGTTTTTTTTCTTCTAAAAGTCCAACTCTGTGTGAAGCATACATTCATGATGTGCTCTTGTAAACTTCAATTTGTACTTTTTCTCCTCTTAGAACATTGTAATAGTATGCACTTGATATATAAAGCTATGCTTTGCAGACTGATTGCAAGTCCCTCTGCTTTCCTGTTAAAAACTGACCATACTAAGAAGGAGAGCACACTGTGGTCAGTTCTCTAGCTATGTTGGGAACTTAGCCTGCTCTCCACCAATGATCAGACTTGTCCTGACACACCCCCCCCCCCTCCATCAGTGTGCTGTTGCTTCTCCTCCCCATCTCTTATGCAGCTGAGAACAGAGGGAATGTGATCACTTATAAAAATGGGAAAAAAATAATTATAATGTTTCTTTTATATCTAGACACAAAGGTTTGCCTTTCATTTCAAGTTTAAACTGAATGGGTTCACTTTAAATGTATTTATAGAATTAATATAAGTACCTGCAATTTATTTTATTTTTTGTATCAGCGTCCTGTAACCAGCACAGTATTGGAGAGGTGGGATGTCCACTTTGAGCCAATCCTGCTTTGATGGTTTGCACGGTGCTGTGCTCAGACTTACAGGAGAGAACAGCAGATGGGTGACCTCATCAGTTTGCTGCTCTCTTTTTATCCAAACACAGACTGGGATGATATTGGCATAAACAATGTGTATTCTCTGTATGTAACAAAACCCTGACCCCTGCTCTATGTACATTAACCACTTCAGCCCTGGAAGGATTTCCCCCTTTATGATCAGAGCCCTTTTTGCGATTTGGCACTGCGTTGCTTAAACTGACAAATGCGCAGTCGTGCGATGTTGTACCTAAACAATATTAACGTTCTTTTTTTTCCCACAAATAGAGCTTTCTTTTGGTGGTATTTAATCACCTCTGCATCATTTCTGATCACCGCTATAAACAAAAAAAGCGACAATTTTGAAAAAAAAACAATATTTCTTGCTTTTTGCTAAAACCCCCCCCCCCCCAAAATATATAGAAAAACAAATCAAGATTATGCATCAGTTTAGGCCGATATATTGATTGGTTTGCGCAAAAATTGCCGCATTTACAAACTATGAGAATTAATTTATGGGGTTTTTATTTATTTATTTATTTTTTACTAGAAATGGCGGCGCTCTTCGATTTTTTGGCAGGACTGCGACATTGCAGCGCACATGTCGGACACTTTTTTGGGACCATTGGCATTTATACAGCGATCAGTGCTACGAAAATGCACTGATTACTGTGTAAATGTCACTGGCAGGGAAAAGGTTAACACTAGGGGGCGCTCTAAGGGTTAACTGTGTTCCCTGCTTTGTGTTTCTAACTGTGTGGGGGCTAGGCTGACTGGGG
Source organism: Glandirana rugosa (assembly GCA_018402905.1). Classification (NCBI taxonomy): domain Eukaryota; kingdom Metazoa; phylum Chordata; class Amphibia; order Anura; family Ranidae; genus Glandirana; species Glandirana rugosa. Next base: position 650,518 of record BLSH010345484.1, on the reverse strand, counting down.
GAGGAGAGTGATCATTGCTCCCATGTACAGGGAGCATGCAATCACACCCCCTCTCCCCTGTCAGAATGGAGATCAGTGTGTTTACATACACGGATCCGCGTTCTGTCACTGCGGGGGAGTGATCACGGGTAGCCCTGCCCTACCCGCTTCCTGGCTCCCCCGAAACACAGTGAGCCCGCTCACGATCCACGATCTTGCAGCCGCCATTAGGTGACGGCAATATGCGATATTGAACCAAGTTGCCGCCGTCAATCCATGGCGAGCGGTCGGCAACTGGGTGGTATTATACCCAAAAGCAAAAATGTATTATATTGTAGCTTAGCAATTTATAGATGTGATGGTCGCATTATTTTTCTTTTTTAGGCTTACTTTCTTCTATTTTTGTGTTTAAAATATAGGGGGCGCTCCTACTAAATCCACCATGAAGAGTATAAACACAAACAAAAGGCCTAGCACATTATCCTCAATCAATAATTTATTATAAAAAGAGAATCATACTCCCAAACAAAACTCTTGGTTACAGCATATCAAGATAAAACCAGCTTCATGTCCATGGTATCAGACGTCAAAACTAATGTTGCGCTAAAATAAGTGAGTAATAAACATTCACATGTGCTCATCCAAAAAAAATGTGAAAAAAAAGTGAGAAAATTGAATCATGAATATTAACACACAATCAATAAAAATCATAAAAAACATAAAAAAGTGCTCTCAAAAAAAGTCCAATGATCAGCTGAATTCCCAAACTCCAAAAAAGTGTGTAAAGGGAAAGAGGAGATAAGTGTCCTTCATACAGTAATCCTCAGGAAATTATCCACCACCAGAAGGCATGCACACCCTGGGTACTCTTACCATAAATCGAGGACACACTATTGCTAGTGAGTCAGGCAAGCAGGCAGAAATAACCTTCTGCGGGTACAATCAGGGCCAAGGTCTCCTCACTTCTCCATCTCAGATGCACCAACTCATGTAGCACTTGAGCAGATGACCATATACCGCTTCCGTCTCGGCACCCCACGGAGGCAAAGAAAGGAAGGGGCCAATAGCGTGATATCGTTTGAACAGTGTTTATTAAAAAACAAGAGAGGTACTCACATGTACAAAGTTTAAAAACAGCATATCTGGCAATTGCCGGCAAAGCTTCAGAACACATACATCGCCCGTACTCCCATCGTGTAGAGGCGTGGTGAGGTCAGCGCATGGCATCACATGCCAGGCGACCACTATCCTAAGCAAACTGGGTGACGCGGTTTGAGGACGTACCTCTTCCTCAGAGCCTGATATCTTGTGTCTCAATGTTACACTTATATACCCAGAAATGACATAGTAGGAGGGACATGTGTGTGTGTGTGGCCTCAGGTGGCCCAGCCCCAATGGGCATAGGCTCCATTGGAACATGTGCACATAGTACCACCACATACTCAATCAGTCAGACCGGGCTACCCTATATATCCATATCTATAATAATATAGGACCAATGCTACATATCCTTACCCTTCTTGCAGAGCTGGTTATAGATATACATGTAAAGATTCCTATGGAATGCCAGGTGTATTGAATAGAGTGCGGAGGCACATTCGTTTTGGGCCATCCATGGACATGCATTATAAAATGGCGGCGATTGGTATAGCACGCTCCACTCCCGCAGGGGATCAGTTGTCCGGGACCCGCAATAGGGCAAACGGTTAACAAGTTCCCGCGTTACTGTGTGGAACACACGCCACCACCTCTTCCCGAATTCACCCTCGGGATCTGCGTTCCAGACAAGGGGGTCACTTCCATGAATAGCATGAAGAGTATAATTGAGTAAAACGCTAATTAACCCATCAACTAGTAAAGTGCATAGTGCTACTATACATAACTGAGAAATTCATGAACAGATAAATTGTATACAATGTGCCAAAAATCCTTTTGTCACCAAGGATTCCAGTAGAACTACTAGTGATAGGGATACACCTAACTGGTGACAAACATACACTAAAAACCTCTAGGATTAATAAACCAACTGCTGTGAGTAATATAAGTTGTGCCACAATGAATTAAGATAATGCAAAACAGCTGATTGGCTGGATAATAAATAAAGTGCAATATGTCAAAAAACAAAAGTGCATAAATATGCAAAGCCGCAATTGGCTGTATAAACCTACAAGCGGTGAAAAAAGTGAAAAAAAATTACAGTCCTTTAGTGCAATAATGTTTTGCATTATCTTAATTCATTGTGGCACAACTTATATTACAGCAGTTGGTTTATTAATCCTAGAGTTTTTTTAGTGTATGTTTGTCACCAGTTAGGTGTATTGCTAGCACTAGTAGTTCTACAGGAATTCTTGGTGACAAAAGGATTTTTGGCACATTGAATACTATTTATCTGTTCATGAATTTCACAGTTATGTATAGTAGCACTATGGGCTTTATTAGTTGATGGGTTAATTAACCTTGTACTCAATTATATTCTTCATGGAGGATTTAGTAGGAGTGCCCCCTATATTTTAAACACATACTATCTAAAGTAATATTATAACCTTAGTCAGCGGTGCAGCTTTTATATATTTTTACCTTATAATTGTCACGAGGTATTACTTGCCTACATTTCTTCTGTTTTTATCTGGTGATCCAGCCGAGTATGTCTGTTATTTTTCAAAAGAACAAGCTCTCTTCCAGATGTATCAGTTTACATGGATCAGACAAACCATTTAACACTGACAGGGGTGCTTACAATGATCAGCTTTTATTTATTTATGTAAAACCTTTATTCCAAAAGGAAAAAAACTGCTGTAACTGATTATAAAGTGTGAGCTGAAGTTTGGCTTCAATTTGTTAGTAGATTTCACACTACCCTCCACCTAGACTGACAATGCTGTTGTCTGCTGTGCCCCATGTGCTTATTCGTCTAGAATGGGGGCAGTCTAATACAGGAGGTATGTTACTGGCCAGATCACTAGGTGAAAACAGAGGGGAGAAAGGCTTAGAAAAGAAAACTGATGCAGCCACCACATCAAATATTTGGTAAGTTGCAATATATCATATGTTGGTTTTTGGGATTAATACCGATTTATGTTCTCCTGACCTCTGCATTTTGTGTGTTATATACTCCTGATTGTTGTATTCTGTGTTTTACAAACTCCTGACCCTTGCACTCTGTACATAACACACTCCTGACAACTGAACATGTTATGTTACATACTACTGACCCCTGTGCTCCCACTCTATTCACACTCCTGCAGTCTGTACATAGCACACTTCTGATCTGTTCACTTTGTATATAACACACTTCTGAGCCCTGCACTCAGTACTTTATGTACTCCTAAACCCTGTGCTCTGACATTATTCACAGTCAATGTAAGGAAACCATCAGAGGCAGAGAACACACAATAAAAGGTCCCACAATGTTGTTGTGCACTTCCAGGTCCTCGTGAAACCTGATTTGTGGACCTACAGCTGTGCAGTGACACAGAGACAAGTGTGTAGGCACCAGAGAGTGGGAACCCAACTGCAGAAGATGATCAGGTGCATACATTGGGAGAGGGATGGGCAGTTTGGCATCTTATTCTGGGCACTGAATGACTTTGTCCCAGTGCTGCTCTATGGAATACACTGTCAATATCTGGAGTAAGTGGTGCAGGAACTACTGTATTGTACTTACTGTATGATGGATCAGTTGATTGAGTTTACCAAAATTGGTAATTGGCCAAATGATCAGACACATCGGAAGCCTTTTACCATGTGATCAGCCGTGTCCAATCACGGCTGATCACAGTGTAAATAGGAAGAGCCGTTTATCGGCTTTTCCTCTGCTCAGGTCTGCAGACCTGAGCAGTGGAGAGCCGATCAGCTGCTCTCCTGATGGGGGGGCTGTGCTGAATGTTTATCAGTGCAGCCCCCCTCAGGATCACCACACTGGACCACCAGGGAGCCGACCAGGACCACCAGGGAGCCCCCCTTAAGGACACCATAAGGAGGCCACCCAGGATCACCAGGGAGAAGATCAGAAGGCCACCCAGGGACCACCAGGGAGCCCACACTAGACCACCAGGTAAAGGGCATACAGTGCACTGTAGGGATGGCACTGTGCCCATATGTGATGCCTGCCAGTGCCATCCCTAACAGTGCTATATGCACCAGTGCCTACCAGTGCCCACCCATGCCACCTATCAGTGCCCACCTGTGCCACCTATCAGTGCCCACCACTGCCACCTATCAGTGCCCACCACTGCCACCTATCAGTACCACCTATCAGTGCCCACCAGTGCCACCTATCAGTGCCCATCAGTGCCCAGTGCCACCTATCAGTGCTGCCTATGAGTGCCCATCAGTGCCGCATATCAGTGCCACCTATCAGTGCCCGTCAGTGTTGCTTATCAGTGCCGCCTATGAGTGCCCATCAGTGCTGCATATATGTGCCCCATCATCAGTGCAACCTTATTAGTGCCACCTCATCAGTGCCAATCTGTACTGCCTCATCAGTGCCCGTCAGTGTAGCCTCATCAGTTCCCATGAGTGTAGCCACATCAGTGCCCATCAGTGAAGGAGAAAATTTACCTATACAATGTTTTGTGATAGAAACAAAGAAAAACTTTTTTTTTTCAAAATTTTCGGTCTTTTTTAATTTGTAGTGCAAAAAATAAAAACCGCAGAGGTGATCAAATACCACCAAAAGAAATCTCTATTTGTAGGAACAAAATAATACAGTGAGGGGCTTGCTCCTATATCCAAGCATGGTGAGTAAATATGCACTCATCTACATGAACATGACATTATGGGGTTGATTTACTAAATGCAAATAGACTGTGCACTTTGCAAAGTGCAGTTGGACTCTGCAAGTGAAGTTGCTCAAGAGCATAGTAAATGAGGTGAAGCTTCACGTTGCAAAGAAAACCCAATCAGGTCCAAGGAAAATTAAAAAAAAAAAAATTTTGCTTGCACATGATTGGATGATGGGAGTTAGCAGAATTATGCTCTGGAGCAACTGCAGTTTGCAAAGTGCACAGTCTGTTTTCCTTTAGTAAATCAACCCCATTATAACTTGCTCTCAAATGGACATAAATATTTGGAATATGTAAAATCACATACTGTGTGGACATTACATCACTGGAGAGTCTGAGAGGTGTTTAATTTTTTAGCAACCACACAAAACCATAGTTTCGCTTATTTTGTGTAAATTCTTTTTATTTCTATGACTCAGAATAAGTACATTAACATGAGACACATAAAACATTTCACCATTGTTCCAAGGTAAAATTGTACTTTTAATTTCTTCTTGATGTTAATACAAACACTCAAAGTTCAGTAGGAAGGCTCAAGTTTATAATTATTAGGATTATACAAGGAAGCTAAAAGTTATTGCAAAATGACAAGTGAATCCGTTGTCAAAAATTATATTAATGCCCATAGAACGTTTGTGTTGCAGAATCTAGAAAAGAATCATTGTGCAGCAAAAAACAACCTTGTAAGTGTTGTACTTTGTTTGGCTTCACAATAGAGCCCCGGCATCATCACAAAATCCAAGTTACAGACAGCAAGCTGAAGATAACAACCTCAGCTCTCTATGTGGGAGCAGCAGCCACTCTCGACAAATCCCCATCTTAGTTATAAGTACAGCTCTACAATCATCAGGGAGTGTAGTATTCTGATTGCACAGATGTGGTTGCGACAAAGCAGGAGGCATGTTGGGCCACTACTTATAGATAGCTGCTCTCCCACAGACAGCAGTGATCTGTATCTACAGCTGAATTTAAAGGGACTGAATTTTACGCTGGCGCTGAGGCTCAATTATGACATAAAAAGTTAGGTTTTTGCTATAATCTGAGCCTTCTACATAAACCTCATTTATACTTAAAGGCTAGCAAAGCTCAACTGAGGAATCTCAACTAACCCCAGCTAAGTGCAATTGAATGGTGTGCATTGTTTTATATAATCACACATAAATGAGTTTAAAAAGTTTACCTAGGGCAAAAATAAAGAAATATGTTTTGTCCATTTTACATTAATTTAGAATGGATTAGTGGGCAGTCAAGGAAAGTAGAGCATGTGCTGCTAATGCACAAAACAAAAGTTTGGCACTGAACTTAGACCTAAATGGATGTTATTTCCCTTAAGAAACAAAGGGGACACTTGCTTTGGAGTAGATAAGGACAATCCACAACTCCATACATGCTCTTAGTCAGTCCAGATTTATTATATCTCTATAATATATACAGTAGATGTTAACGCGTTTCAGCCATAATGCCCTTGCTCACAAAAGGCCATTACGGCTGAAAAGCATTAATTGTATATCTTATGGAGATATAGTAAATCTAGACAGACTAAGAGCATGTATGGAGTTGCAGATTGTCCTTATCTACTCGTTATATTGGCAGTGGAGCAACTACCCATCCTGCACCCGACAGCTCAGGAGGAGTTTCATTCAACTGGGGTAGTAGTACCTTCCTTTGTTGCTTATGGACACTTGCTTAGGACTGACCGTGCTATAGAATGATCATTTGATATGCCAAAAAGACTTCTGGGAAAACTTTGCAACAATTACCAGGGAGTCATCCTGAGAAATTACTAATATCTACAGCCAAACCAATAAGTCTTGGTTTAGCTAGCCTTTATTCTACATTACTAGTAGTCATTCTAGAATAATATTACTCAAATGCTATTTCTAAGCTTAGTATGAAGAATGTGGAAGGTGAATAATAAGTGCAAAACAGCAGTTGAAGGAATGTAATCCTTGGGCAAAGATCAAGATTGCCATGCCAGGACAAAAGGCAACACATTCCATTACACTGTAGCAACTGATAATGGGATTGTGCTACCAGCAATGGGCCTGCTTGTCCCTTTGTAGCCCAATACACCGATTTATCTATATATATTTTCTTTTTCTCTGAGAATTGTACTTGGAGTTTTGAAATCTTACAAAAAGACCTGCTTCTGTCTATATTTTTTTCTTGTAAAAAAGGAGAAAGGGTTATTAAGGGATAGGTTTAACTTTGGTAACTTGTTATATGGTACACCCATATTTTGTCTGTAACATGCAACATGTTACCAAAGAACACCTACCTGCATCCCTCAGATCCCCCACTGTGACAGCATTTGGGGGATCTTTTCCCCACACACCGCTGTCACAATTTAAAAAAAGCAAGGCTGTGAATGGCTCCGCCCTCACGGCTGGGTGATTCATTCACAGCGATCTGTGAATGAATGAACTACAACTATTATCTTCTACCGCGGCAGATGGCTTGTAGTTCTCAATGAAACGTGAGGGCACTGGTGAATGCTCTCATAGTTCATTGTTCTCCAATAACTGTGTGCCCATATGGGAGGTACAGGCAGATACCTATACTGAGACTCTGCAGGAGCCTGACATTGCATCTGCTGATCGAGGGTGCAATGATCTGCAGGGTGCAGAAAAAAATTGAGCTCAGCCTTTAAATCCCTTTATGCCGGTGCTTTAAATGGATCCATCAGCGCCGTCCAAACTGTGACTGAGCTCACACTGATAACTCACAGTCAACTACAAATAATCTGGAGCTTTATAGGCAGGGCTTCCAATCTCGCCGAACTGTGGTTACCACATGTATGCATGTAAAAATACAGCACTGTAATAAACAACAACTCTACTGAACAAACCTGAAAACGTTATTGAATAGTGTTTCAGAATAAAACAAGTCTTGCTACTATATCTATATACCACTAAATGACCATTGGTCAACTATAAAAAATAAAACTATTCCTTAAAATAAGTATATTATAAAACACAGTTTTTCAGTTTAACTCACTGGTAGAAACATTCTGCTAATAAAAATGCAGAGAGAAGCAAATGAATGCTGCTTTTAAAAACAACCTAAATGTTTTATAGTTTCTAATGGCAGCATTATTTAGATTTCTAAATCAATTCTATAGACATTTTTGTCTAAATTCCTGAAGCTGGCAGAACTGCTAATATGCAAATAAACCAATCTCCTAAACCAGACACCCAGAATAATTTATTGGCTATGCCACTCACCTTTAAGATAATTGGGAATTAGTTGAATTCCTGCTATGTCTGTGCTTTTGGACAGATACATGAAGCGCTGGAAGAAGCTGGTTTATAGAAGCACAGGTTTTTTTCCTAATTTAGGCCTGATTAACTATGCTGAGACATGCTTGGAATAAGGATAGGTCTTTCAATTCTCCGATATGTAGAGTCTGGGGTTGGGGATCCCCTAAACAAATGTTTTTCACTGTCTAGTGCTTTTATTGTAGTTTTTGTGGTTTTTGTCAGTTTATGTTTACATAGTGTACCAAAACATTGTTAACAAGAACGTGTTTGCTCATACAGAGCAAAGCAACATGGTTTACTTTAATGCTGAACTCTGCAACAGCTTATACTAACTTCCCTTTCCCTCCCATCAAACAGTGGCACAAAACTGGTACTTCCAGATATGGGGAGCCTGTGACTCACTGTCACTTCCTCTCATGAGCCAGAGCTGGTGCTTGATTGGTTGCTCAAGCACTCAATGCTGTCACTTGGAGGCTCCAATTTGTGTAAGCTCCATGTTTTCATTATATATACAACATATGCAGCGCCACAAAATGAGGTAGGTGAATATCAGTTCATTGCTTGAAGTATGGAAATCACATAAATAAACCGGTAATCTTTGTACTGATCAAGCCGTAAGAATGAAAATAGGTGGAGGCTTACCAGATGATGGTAAAATCTGCGCAGTGGTATAATAGTGGTCAGCCTGGGTGTATCCCATCCACTGGGGGCAAGAAGGGAGAACTCCTCTCACAGGTGACTTTGGATATTGTAGGGGAATGGTCCTGGATCCTAATGGTCTGCTGCTCCTAATCCATGAGAGAGAATGGAGGGCTCCATAGAAGAACTCGGGTCACACTTCCAATCGTCAGGTATCTCAGTGTCCGAAGTGCAAAGATAGGAGGAAAGAAAAACCCACAATCGTGTAATACCGTTTGACAAGGTTTATTACAGAATTGGGTTAAAAATATACTCACATATTCATAAATATAAAAGAGCTCATAAAAAGGCAGGAGATGGAGGAAACCGACGCGTTTCGGCTCAAAGGGCCGTCATCTGGGGTATTCCCCCTCCTGCCAGAACCTGCTATTTATAGTGAATGATCAATATGCACAAATAATACCTCCTGTAGGGGGCCACGAAAACGGAAATCACATTATGGGAAAAACAAAATGGCGCCAACGGCGTGCGTTCCACGCCTCTTTTTGAATTGATAAAAAGCCAGAACAAAGAGTTGTATTTATGTGTAGTGTCAGTTGGAAAGAAATTTGCAGGTGTGAATCATTGAATTGTTTAAGAATCGATCATATGAGAAAAGGGAGAGATATTTTCCAATAAATAATAATATTATGTGGAAATGCTTCCGGGTCATGTGTCATAAGGCGGGAGTGAGTAAGGAAAAAAAACTTCCTGTTTGATGGTCAGTGGAGACCAGGGAGTGACGCGCTAAAACAAAGCCCCATCGTCACTTCCTGTCTCCAAGACTGTAAGCAGAGGGTGTACTCAATCCACTGTTACATAGGAAGTGTGTGTGTGTGTGTGTGGTGTTTTTCAAACGTTCTAGAAAGGATGAAAAAAATGAAAAATAGAAAGATAAGTGAATCAAACCAAAAGAGGAGGGGATAGATGTTTAAGAAGATTCCTTATCAAGTTGTCACGATAAGTGTATTATCAGGAACGAGTGGGCGGCGACTAACGCCGTGCAATAAATATTAAAAGGTGTCATCGTGAATGGAAGGGATAATAAATAGAAAAAATGGTCAGTAATTAGAAGTGAAAAAATGTAATGTATCAAAAATATTGGTATGAAGAAAGGGGTGACAATAAGAATATTGAGAAAAATTAATTAGTGTAACCGGACATAATAGAACAGGCAGCCAGATCGCTCCGGACCAAATGTGACATGCGTTGCACATTTACATAACCAAGAAATAAGAGCCACAATAATAAAATATGAAAACATATATAAAAAACACATATAAAAGAGGTAAGGGGAGTCAAAAACGGGAATGTAAACACGATCATATAAACATTATTCAAAAAGATCAAAAATAGATAAACGTGTGTTAAAACGACGTAATAAAAACGAGGGTACTATATACCTCAAAACGTATGTCAAAAATATGTTATGAGCTAAAACATAAAAGGATTAAGAGACGGCCCACGTAGAACATCAATAATAAATAAACGTGTGTTGAAACAGCATTGTAAAAACGAGGGTATTAAATGCCTCAAAACGTATGTCAAAAAATATGTTGTGAGCTAAAACCTTAAAAAGTTAATTAAAAGGCGGCCCACATAGTGGTTAGGGAGCTGTATGAAAGAAGGATAAAAATGTGTATCAAAAAAAGGACAAAAACCAGATTTTTGGAAAAAGGGTATTCCAACGATGATCTAACCAGGGAGATCTATGAGGTCTCCCAGATCCATAGGGACACGCTCCTTCTGGACAAACCTAAAACCCTTAAACATGACGCTAAATGGTCATTCTTTACAAGTTACACAATACAGCACAAACAGGTTAAAAATATTATTAAGCGACACTGGGGAGTTTTACGCAATGATCGACTTATAGGCCCCCTGTTACCCGATAATCCACAGGTTATCTTCAGAGGTGTCCCGTCGGTGAGGCATAAACTGGCCCCCAATGTGGTTGATCCCCCCAAGCAAATTTCTTTCTTTCATGAGATGAAAGTTTTTTATAAGTGCCAAAGATGCAGGGTCTGTAAGCTCAATGGATACAGAAACAAAAAGATTACCGTTTTTTTCTCTACCACCACAGGGCATACTTTTAACATAAACTGTTTTAGCACATGTGAAACGAAGAACGTTGTTTATCTTTTAACTTGTCCCTGTAAAAAACAGTACGTGGGTAGGACCACAAGGGCTTTTAATGTACGGGTTAATGAGCACATCACCAACATTATAAAAGGAAAAACTAACCATAGTGTCCCCAAACACTATTTGAAATATCACGATCGCAATCCAGGGGGCACCCTATTCCAGGTGATCGATAAGTATGTCCCACCATGGAGAGGGGGATGGTGTAAAAGGGGGGTTTCACAACTTGAAACCTCCTGGATATACCGACTTAAGTGTTTCCACCCACATGGGATGAACGTGGAGTGGGACATCAATTCTTTTATTAACAAAGCCTGATTTTTATCTTTTATGATGGTCAACACTTTGGGGGGAAAATGTGGTAGGGGGAGAGGTACCACCCTGTATGAATAGCTAGTGGACCTTATCCCACGGGGGACCTAACGCTAGCACTATAAAGTTTATCACAAACCCCTGTGATACCAATCAAAAAGGAAAATATTACAACCACTACACGAGTAATTGGGCATGTAATTTTCGGGAACACCAGGATGGGTGCATGACAAAAAATGTCCCTGTTCAATTTTCTATTTGTTGCAAGAAGCAAAGTGTACACGATTTTGTCAAATACAATTTTCATACGGGACACCACCATCTCTTTTTTTGCCATTAGAAAAACAAAGACATAGGTAACT